>JAEQBH010007431.1:0-36005 GCA_016808115.1 Tetrastigma voinierianum | reverse complement strand
TAACAGATATGAGATGGCTTCAGATATATCATCTCTCAAACTGAAAGCTACTCCTTAATTTCTATAAATTTCCGACCACTATGAAGCAAGCAAGCTCACCGAAGCATTGTTTCAAAGGTCTGAATCTTCTCTTCATATATTCAATGGGTGTGGGGAGGGCTTCCCTGGTTTCTTTGTAGCGATATTTCTTGTAGTATATTATTTTATGGAAGCAGGTTTATAGGGTTAATTTATTTCTTCAATCTTAATTTGCAGGGAAATCCACAACTGAAAATGTCACAGGAGGCACCAGTCGGAGCCACGGCCATGGAAAACACGAAGATGAGAATCTCACTAAGGAGAAGTTAAAAATAAAACATCTTTCTCTTGGCAAGACATCGCAGGAAAGGCAGGACTGGCGAGGAGTGGTAAGGAATGTGAAAATCATCGGGAACAGCTTAGCGAAGACTGATGTTGCGCCTTCGTTATGAATCCAAAAATAAACCTGTGTTTATGTTTCTGTGTCCTACGATGCTGAAGGGTTAGACCCATGATATAATAAACTTGTGTTCTGTGTTCTGTGTTCTGTTGGGTTTCGTATTGTTGTTACGGATATGGCTGCTCATGTGGGTTTGACCGATCCATAAACCTATGAGACACTTCCAAGAGATGTTTTTTTAACATACTGACATCAAAAATCTAAGAGTGTTTTTTATCTATTTTTATTTCCCCGGGTTTTTTCTTCACTAATAAAAAAAACAAGAATCGACATTCTGTGCCAGTTTTTTTTTTCTTTTTTTCTGATTTTCTCCTGATCTTCCAAACATAAAGAAAAGGGTCTTCGTACTGAATTAATCACAGGAAACCAATCTAGATTCTCCGAACTCCAATTAATTTTCTTTTTTTAACTATTAAGTAGTACTCCACCATTTCAATGGGTTTATATGTGAATTCTAGTACTCACCTTATATTAAACGATTGCCAAGGTTGTGTTTGGTTCCAAAAAAAAATACAAAGGGAAGATAAAAAGTGCAAATTAAAGAAAATTATTTTCTTATGTTTGTTTGCTTGATGAAAAATTTTAAAGAAAATTAAATACAAATAATTGATTTAAAACTTAGAGTATTCTTAAATTATTTAATTTTATATTGGTAAGTTAAAATTAAATAAATGAGTTTGGAAGTAGCAAATAAAAATGATATGTCAGATTTAATTTGCTTTTGTTTTGTTTTATTTTGTTTTCTTCCCCTTCAACTTTTCCTTGCTTAGATTTGACTTAAAATTTCTTGAAACCAAATGTAGCATGAGAGGAAAATCATAAGAACAACTTTCTGACTAAATAGAAAAAGCTAAAAATATTTGACTTTTGATTTTTTTTTCAGCTCTTTTTGAATGTTTTTCTCTATTAAGAAAAAACTAGATACTAAAATATAAGAAAATAATATTCATTATGATCCAATCGAAAATCTCATGATCCATTTTATGCTAATTAAATAAAAACCAACATTTTTTTTTTACAAAAGATCAAGGCAAACAGAGGTATGGTACACATTATATATATATATATATATATATATATACTTATAATTAAACCATAACGGAATATCTTTTGGAGGTGGGGTCCATAATATGTCACACCTGATTGATATTCATAATATCCTAAAGATTTCGATGGTTTGATAAAAAGAACCTTTCACAAATGATTTAGAATATCTAACCCTCTATCAAATTTTCACCATATTTTAATAAGAGTATGTTCTTTAATTTCTTGTAAAAATAACATTCTTTTTTAATAAAATATATGTGATTACATAAAATAAAGTTACAAATTAGATTTTTGTCTAAAATGACTTATTTTTCAAAAGGAAAACTTACAAATTTTGGATTATTTGAGGTTTTTTTTACAAAAATATTTTTACCATCATTAATACATTAATATAAATATATTCCATCAACTACTTACTATCCATCGTGTTATAGTGACCCTATTTTTATAATAAACTAATTACAGTTCTACTATTTAGAATCTAGTTTCTATCAAACTAAAAATTCTACTTAATATAATTTTTAATTTAATCCTTGAGCCAGAGGCCACTTCAACACTCAAGCACCTCAAACTAGTTAATTAAGCTAAATTTAATACCTAGGAAAAAATGGGAAACAAACGAGAGATTCACACTACTTATAGTTGAAAAGTCAATTTTCCTTGTTTTTTTTTTTGGGGCTAATTTCAGCCTTTTTCTGAAAATAAAATATAAAAATTTAATGGGGTAATTAACAGGAATAATACACAGTTTGATCGGCCTTCTTAATTAGTCTCACTTATGATTTAACTATGAATAATCTCATGTTTTAGAGGTCCCGTATCCGACGCCCCCGGTCAATGGTCCGTGATAGAATGAATGAGTTACAAATTAAAAAAATCATGTGTCACATCTTCTCTCAAAACCTAGCCCATTCTTCTCTTCAACCAATCCATCTTTCTCTTCTTCAATTTTTTTTTTATTTGTTTATTGGATTTGATTTTGAATTCGAACAAGATATAAAAATTTGATTTTGAAAATCCTATGTTCTTGATTCTTGCTGTATAATCCATGGCGGTTGATGTCACCTCTCTGGTTCGAATTCTTGGCGGTTACAAGGACGATGTGGTGGTTTGTCGTCGAAGCTTGATTCTCAAGAGCCGGACCTTGATATGAAGTGACTCGATTTGACAGTGAGTTTGTTTGTTTTTTGGAGAATTATGGTTTCATTTATTTTCTCTGGAAAATTTTTAGGTTTTCTTTTTTTTAGGGTAAAGGAATGTTTGTTTGTTGTTGGGAAATTACGAGAAAATATAATAAAGAGAGGAAGTTTGTGCTTTCTGCTTCTATTGAGTTTTCTCGAATTTTGACTTGAGTAATTTCTCCCAAATTTTCCTTTTCAAAGTACAATGACTGTGACCACAATTTTTTCTTTACAAATGATAAACTTAATTTTTCTCGGACAATAATTTTTCCTATGAAACAAACATAAATTGTAATGCACTGAAAAAAACGATTCTTTTTCCTATTGTTGTTTCACCTGTATTAGCTGAATTACACGGTTGTTACGGCTTTGTTTGTTCATTTTCCGATTTGAAGGAACTTTTTAATATTTTTAATGACTACTTTGCTTGGAAAACCTCTGTTTGGTTGTTAAGAAAACCAAGAAAAAATAAAATCATCCAGTTATCCATGGCAAACAGTCCCTCTTTTGTCTTTCTTCGTGGTAATTAAAAAATTTCTTGTCTGATTTCAGATTTGTAGGGTTACAAATGTTCATATCGATACTAATTAATTCCATCCTCACACAAAGAAGAAGAAGACAAATAAGAAGACGTGATGAAGAAAGAATAAAATGGACGAAGAAGAAATGGAAGAAATTAGGGTTCATTAATATGATTATGCCACGTAGGATATCCAAAACCGATTAAGCCGGTCACGTACCATTCAGATATGAGACTCTCAGTTTAGAAAATAATGTCAAGGGTGGATTTTGGGTCGATCAGTTTAGAAAAACAAAACATGGTAAGTTTTGTTATTTATTCATTTTGAATTACATCGTTATGATATTTTATTCTTATTAAAATTTGAGTTTGGGACTTCTCATACATCCATTCCCTTTTCCCGCTAAAGCCAGACTTTAAGGGCAAATAGGGACTCTTGTAAACATGAATTCAAATATTTTTATCAATAAAATCTCTCAGTTTCGTCTTGGTTCCAGAATTTTCTATGGTTTTGCTTCTTTCCTCCCTTTTTGAATCTACTAATGCTAAGTTTTTATAGCAACACTTTGTTCCTCTTCTCGTTATTTTGTTTTTCAACATCAAACAAAAATAGTTAAAATTTTATATTGTTTTTAATTATTTAATCTTTATATTTATCAGTAGTAATAAGGGTAATGAATAAGTCGAGCGAGCATTAGGTAGGCTCAGCCAAGCTTGTTTTAAAGGAGTAGGCTCAGTTTATTCACGAGCCTGCTTTTACAAGCCGACGCTAAGTTTGAGGGTACTCTGCTCATTGTTTAACTTACGACCCTCAAAATGATATTCGGGCTTGGCTCATTTAACTTAATAAACGAGTTTGAACGAGCTTCTAACGAGCAGCTCGCGAGTAGCTCTGCTCGGTTACAGGCCTATTTAAAGAAAACGTTCATCTAAAATAGCCAACATACAACTAAATTAAAAAGATAAGACAATAAAAGTTCAATTAACTTGATTGAAGTTCAAGAGTTTAAATATTATTCACTATGTTCATTTGTAGAAAATTTGCTGTATGTTCACGAGCCTGTTCACGAGCTTGGTTCACGAGCTTGTTCACGAGCCTGGTTAATGAGCTTGCTCACGAGCCTGGTTAACGAGCTTGCTCATGAGCCTGTTCATGAGCCTGTTCACGAGCCAGATGGGTCGAAGCTCGAGGGGTGCCCTGCCTCGACTCGCTTAACTTTACGAGGCCAAAATGATGTTCTGTTCGCTTATTTAACTTAATAAGCGAGTTCGAGCGAAGCCTAACGAGGCCGAACGGCCGAGCATCGTGAGTAGCTTGGCCCACCATGCCCTAGGTAAAATATTAGTGTAAATATTGAAGGTATTGAATATATAGAAGCCATACAGCCGCTGACTTTAGTTTTCGTTATAGATGCTTGGCTCTTGTAACTAACTCGCACGCCCCTTGTTTTAGATGCTTCTAGAATTCCTTCTTTTATATTTGTTCCAAGAATTGAGTCGAGTTTTCAAGTTCTAACACAAATAAAATAAGTTATCCATTTAATTTATTTTTATTTTACTTATTTTTATCTTTATGTTTTTGAGAATCAAATATGATTATAATGAATTAAGAAAACTATAGGTAAAATGTAAAAAATAAATAGATTTATTATTGGGTATGAAGAGGCATGATGTTGTAAGGGAAAATAGAGCCTTAGTAGTAAGCTCTATGGTTATTCATGGTTCTTCTTATTTGGACCACAATCCTACGTAACCACACGGGTCTACTACCTTGCACCTTGCACCTTGCACCTTGCACCTTGCACCTTGCATGCATGGCAATCATCATGATTGTCCATTCAAAACACCATTTTCTTTTTCTCTCACTACACCACAAGATCAGCACACAACATATACATCCGACACGTTTCTATCGAATTCAAACAATGAAGGTTTGATCCACCTTTCTATAACCAATCACCCGAATGCTAGGTGTAGTTTAGTCGAGTCGACTCGATACAGAATCAAGTTTAACATCGACACGATTAAAAAACTTGAAGTTTGAGCTTTATTGAAAATTTTTTTTTCTTATGTTCGAAATTTGATTCAAAAAATTTGAGTCACTTGAATTCTACTTGAAAAAACTCAAATGAATTAAAAATTAATAAATAATTATACTAGAATTAGACTCGATTAATAAAATAATAAAGCTCGATTAAGCTTTCTCATGAGCAATGGAGTCAAGTATTATGATATTCGAACTCAACTCGATAAGATCTGAATTGAATTCAAGTACTTTATGAGTCAAGCTTGATGCTCGACTCGTTTAAGCTGCCACACACACCACTTCTCTTCACCTCAAGCCATGCAGCTTTATCCTCCCTAGATATGCAACGCACCACTTGAAGACGCACCACTTGAAGATTCCTTTTGAAGCACGTACCGAAGAAGAAGAAGAAAAGAAAGAAACCGTGCACAGAATAGGAGAAAGAAATGAATTCCTTTTTCGGTTCTTTGACTTTTCAATGTTACAGTAGCTCTTATTAAACTTTACGTACGCTTCCATGCACAGCCTTCCTTAATTAGTGTCCTTTCCACTATATTCTCTCCTTAACCAGTGATCAAAAATATCCAGAACGGATATATTGATAAATGAATTTTACGAAAATATCAAAAATATCAGTAAAATATGAATGGATATCTTTACAAAAATATCGGTTATTAAAATTTTTCATATTTTAATTATATAGATTATGAGAAATTATTCATATCTTAATTAAGGTAGATTAAAATCAAATGGATTAGTAATTATTAAATTAAATATATTATATTTAATATATTATTCATATATTATTATGTTAAAAAGATATTATTTATTTGTTTTTGCTATTATTTGATGATGCTTTTTTTTCAACCTGAGTCAATATCAGAGCGTAGAGGTCAGCTGGGATGGACCGGAATGCTCGGGCTGGGCTATTCCTGTGCCTCCCCGGATCAAGCCAGTATCGGGCAGGATCAGCCGCAATGCGTCCTGTGCACCGGACATGGCACTCCTCTGCAAAAACAAGAGAGAAAGGGGGGTCGGCGAGGGCTTCGCCCGTGGCCGCTCCGATGCCTAAGTCAGTTTCTTTCCTGAGAGAAAAGATGGCCTTCTTAGAGGGCGAATGTGTTGCGTATGGTTGCGTATGAGTAGACATACCTTTCACCGATGGGGTGACTTTGTATTTATAATAGGTGTTCTACCAACCGATGGTGATTATGATTCATTCCCATCGACGGGATATTTCTATTACTATCCTGCAGATCTGATTTGGTATAGGATATAGAAAGAGCAGTTTATTTGGGATAATCTTCCTTCCTTATTGGGGGATCCGGCTTGATGATGAGCTATTATTATCTTTCTTTCCTTATTGGTGAGATTTGATTGGATTTGTAGGATAATATATTAATAGATTATTCTATTTTCTCAGATATATGGAAGACTTCCTACACCGGCCTTCGGCCGAGCTGATTGACCTTCATTATCAACGGCACCAAAAGGCTTAAATGGCCGGGGCTTAGATGGGCCCGATCGTTTCGACATGGGCATGCCTCTCCTTTGGGGTTTAGCGAGTGGGGCATACGTGTTTCGCAGCCGGCCTCTTTCGGCTCCGCTAGTGGGCCTCGTGGAGCCTTATTTTTCAAAACCCTATCGCCGCCTCACCCTTGTGTATAGTGTACGTGGCAGTGGCTGTAACGCCGTGATCGGGTGCGGTTTCCACGCACCGCCGTGGCCGGATTAGTTAGGGCTTGTCGCCATTTGTCTTGTGATAATGATGACTCTTCATTATCGCGCTCATTCTCCCACTTCTTTCGCTTCCTTTGTTTCTTTCGTAGATATCCTCTGCCTTGTGTGCCTCGATCCTCGAGACCTTTCTTCGCTTTTTAACGAGTTCGACTTCTTCTCTTAGTCTTCTTCGGTCTTTGTGCGTAGCTTTTCTCGCGTCTTTTCGATAGCCTTTTCCCGGGCTGCGGATCCTAGGTCCGCCGTGTTGCCTCGTCTCTTTCGAGCGATACGACGAGGTGCTAGGGTTGGATTGGCCGAAGTTTATTTTCATCAGGGGTCCGGGTCGTTCTTTTTCTCTGCGTATAGGCGGTGACTCTTCAATTGTTGCCGGTTCAGGCGATCAAGGTAATCTCCGACCGCTCAGCCCGGTTGAACTTCGAGATGCCCCTGCAGGCGCCTCTTCCCTCGACAAGGGTAAGGGAAAAGTAAACCCTTATTGAATATCCCGGGGTCGTAATACCTAAGATCCTTCAAAGATGCTTTAACCGTGGGGCCTCTCCAGAAAGGTCATCCTCATAGGCAACTTTTGCCGACGTTAACGGCTCCTCCTTCTGGGTTCGGGTGTGGTCCCCCGATGTTTTGACCCTTTATATGGTTACCGTGCTGAGAATGGTGTGCTTCTTTGAAGTGGCCTTCGATAATCTGCCTTCGCTTCTCCTCGTGATCCTTCATAAAAGTGGGTTTTGCAACACTTCAATGTCTCCGTTCTTCTCAACTCTGCGCCAACGGTTCTGTATTTCGTTAGTCCGTCGGGGTTTTCTGTGACGTGGGGCTCGGTGTCCCCAGTGTAGCTTTGCTCCTTTATCTTTTCAGCCCGAAGGAGACCGCCGAGGGCTTCCTCTCTTTTTTCTAGGCGTTCGCGCTCCTCGGGGTGATTTCCGATCTTCCTCCCTCCTCCCACAAACAGTGAAATGGACGCCTACTCTTCAAGCAATGCATCGTGACCGGGAATATGACCCTCTTGACAAGGACGACACCCTGGGCGTTCCAGTGGCTTGGACCACCCCCGAGAATCTTTGTGAGTGTTCGTTCTATTTTTGGTATAACTTGTGTGAGGTTAGTAGGTATTTCTGATTCTGCACTGTCTACATGCTTCTCAGGTGCTCGAATCATCTCGTCGAAGACAACGCCATACGCTAATGGCTACTGAGCGCCTCCTCGGGCCCACGGGAGCTGACTGGGTTGGATATCCTCGCTCTTCGAGCCTCGAGGTCGCCCGCTCGGCCGCCTTGAGGCCTTCGGGCCTCCTCCCGCCACAAAGTTTCTTCCATTAGCCCGGTCGCTACTTCGAGGCCTTCGCCCTTCCATAATGAAGGCTTCTATCGGGCCCTCCGCCAAACCTCGCTGGGGGGACCATCGGTCACTGAGACGCTTGTCCTAAGCCTGTGGGAGGTGAAACGAAACCCTGACTCATTGAGAAAGATCGGTCGCCTTTAGTCAAAGTTCCGAAATTGGGGGCATCTTCATCTTCTCCGTCTACTCAAGTTCATAAACCGAGATCCGTGCGCTGCCTCGGTTAAGGCTCCTACACCCAGTTCAGGTCCCATTCTGGTCCGCTGCGGAGGTATGTCCTCGGGTGGGGCCGCTGAGCAGCCGCTGGTGGTACGCCATTACCGGGGCTCCTGGGAACCCTCCAACGAAGAAGGTTAGGGTCACCTTCGAAGGGCGGAAGAGCCGAGGGAGGAAGATCTCGAACTAAATCGCGAAGACGGGACTCGTTTCTCAATGTCGAACTCACGATGTTTCTAATCTCGTCCATTCTTAAGGATTCTGATCTCAAGAGGTCGGGGGTGCTGTCCGTTGATGAGGCTTTGGCCCCATCTTCGTGGTCGCCCGTAAGTTCCCCGCATTTTGTTATATTTTGATTCTATTTCGAAGCCGAGTTTCAAATTTGCATTAGATGTTGATTCTATGCTGGGTGTGCAGGTGGCTACTCATTTGAAGGGTTTGGCCAAAAAGGCCAAACTAAACGAAAGTCATGCCAAAGCGGCCCGGGCTTACAAGGCGAGGGTGGCATCTCTCATCCGAAATGGCCGAATGGGGATTAGTGCAACGCATGACCGAGGACGCAAAGGAAGCTCACCGATTTGAAGCACACCATGCTCCAAGACGCGCTCAAGTCATAGAGAAGAGATGAAACTAAACGCTTTTATCAATGGCCAAGGCGAAGCCGGAGGTTCGAGATGAGTTGCTGGTTGTGCAGAACGACTTGGTGGAGGCCAAAGACGGGCCGCAACCGCCTGATATGAGCTTCGTGACTGGCATGATGAGCTTCTCACATCCCAAGGCGAGCTTCGGGAGTCTAAGGAAGAACTGCGTGCGCTCAAGGACAACCTGCGTGATAAGACGACACTGTTGGATGGGGCTCGTCGCGGAGGCTATTAACGAGGTCGCCAAATTTCTACGGAGCTTATCAGAGAGCGCCGCGGCCGCTGGGGACCTTCACGCAAATAACTGTGGCTCACGGATGAGGTTATTTGAAAACCGGAGGGCCGAGGCTTGTACCCAATGGGTTTCGGGTGGCTCGCTTTCTCGTAAGAAGGCTGTTAATGCCTATTCCGCCCGATTTCAACTTTGACCTTCCTGCAATGATGAGGAGGATGAGGGTCCTTTCTCATCGACATTCTCGAGAACCGCACCCCTCGCCGAGGCCCACTCCCCTTCTTCACCGTCTGCTCCTCCTTTTGACGCATGATCTCCTGTGCACGTCTTCGCCTGCCCGATGTCGACTTTTATACTTTTTTTTTTTTTTTTTTATATATATATTTTTGTTGGGCTTGGGACCCAAGACATATGTAGCCTTTTCCTCAATGAATACTCATTATATCGCCTTTCTTCTTTCGGGTTTACCAGGCTCTTCGCTCTATTCTCGCGTGATTTGGAATTGACTTTGTCCGCGATGGTCCGAATTAAGCACCGAAGTTGGGAGATGTTGGAGCTCTCAACCGGGTCCGCTGAGGCTCCCGATCGAGGCCTTACGGGTCGAATAAACAGCCGAATCAATTTTCGCAGCGCCGCTGGCAAGGAGTCGTCGCTTTTCTAATCGTGGTCAGTTGCCCCGGATGCCGATAATCCCGAAATGATTTGACTTCCATAGGCCGCGCGGGCCTGTAGAGTAGACAATCTTCGGGCCAAAGTGAGTCGCTTGGGCTCGCGGCCAATTTTTCCCGAGTCGAACGGGATTCCTAGTCGCATGGCCCGTGGTATAATGGTCGAGCTCGCCAAAGTGAGGTGTCAGCTCCACGGCTAATTTTCCTAAGTCAAATCGACTCTCAGTCGCATGGCCTGTAGAATGGTTGAGCTCATCAATGTGAGCTGTTGGGCTCCGTCGACTGATTTTCCTGAGTCAAATTGATTCCTAAGTCGATGGCCGTAGAAATGGCTTGAGCTGTCATCGTGAGCTATCAGTCTGGTCGCTGATTTTCCTGAGTCAAACTGATTCCTATGCTGCATGGCCTATGTAGAATGGTTGAGCTGGCCAATGAGCTGCCGGCTCGTCATCACTCGCTCTGGAACCGAACTAACCCCAGCCGCATGGCCCGTAAATGGTCAGCTCAATGTGAGCCGTCATTCGTTTACCGAGCCGTCGAGCTGAATCCACCTTGTGGCTGCATGGCCTCGGGTGTAGAAATGGTCAGCTCGCCAATGTGAGTCGCCGGGTCTGGCTTACCGACTTGCCTCGAGTCAAACTCCATTCCTAGGGCCGCATGGCCTGCGTAGAATGGTTGAGCTCGCCAATGGTGAGTTGTCGGGCTCCATCGACCGAAGCCGTCGAGCCGAACCGATTCCTAGGCCGCATGGCCCGCGTGGAATGGTCGAGCCTGGCCAATGGCAGCCGCCGGGCTCCGCTCTACCGACTCGCTCGAGTCAAACCTGATCCAGGCCGCGATGGCCCAGAATGGTTGGAGCTCGCCACCGTGAGCCATTGGCCCGCTACCGAAAGGTTCAGAGCTGAACTGATTCCACGCCGCACGGCCCGTGTAATGGTCAGCCCGCCAACGTGAGTCGTCGTCTGGCCGACCGACTTCGCCTAAGTCAAACCGGATTCATGAAGTCGTATGGCCTTTGTAGAATGGTTGAAAGGGCATGACAAAACTTCTTCAGATTGGCATACAAATACAAATATAAGATGTTCCGCAATACAAACATAACAAACAAGTTGCAAAGTTTAATACACATTTTCGCTTAATCGGTATCGGGCCTGCCGCCATTAGTGTTAAAAAAAAGGACAAGAAAAGAGACTCAACAATAATAAGGAAACATAAATTTAATTCTAAAATTGCAAGAAAGCTCTAATTTTTCCAGCCCTTTCAGTAGGTAGCAATGATAATAATTGTTTCGAGTCTTTCAATAGGTAGGGTTCCTCTTATGATAATAATAAATAAAAGGCCTACTGCTTTAGGCTCTGACCATGAACAAACCCCACTCCCTCTCAAAAGAGGACTTCTTATAGTTTGCACCTAGGCTCAATAAATAGGGTAAATAAATAACCGATGAGGTTCACTTTTTTTTACCTTTACGTAATTTAGCCTGGCAATCAGATATTAAGTAATTTATCAACCTGATCAACCTTTATATCCCTCATTTAATAAGGGAATATCGGTTGTCGAGACTCCTAATGTAAAGCCAATAATTCCTGATATACTCGCTTAAATTAGGAAGCAAAATTAGAAACCGTGATTTTTCGCGGCATTGTAAAGGTCTGCTCACACATGCCACCTACATGAAAATAGCCTATGTTTTTTTATGCAAGCAATGATCTGTGGTTCAAGTAGTTCAAAATTTGTTAGTTCTTTTTCACAAAGAATAGAAACCCACCCCGATCGAGAACCTAAATCCTTATGTATTCAACGTGTCAAAAATTCCGAGGTGATCGACCGTTGCACATAACATTCAATGACGCCATTAACAACATGCAAGTGAGTATCGTAACCTTCAATCTGGCCTATCAACTAACTTGAAAGATATGTAAGCATGACCTCTCCACTGTCTGAACCTCATAGAGGGGGGAAGTTTGAGTCAGCCCTTCAACTAATCCAGATTCAACCTCAAGATTTTCGATTTTGGAATATGAAAGACCCATGACAAATATTTTGGCACAATGAAACTCTGGGTGCAAAACCCTGCTACACATTTGAACTTGTATGTTTTTTTACCACAACAAAGAAAGTCTAGGAAGGAACGATGCGAACTTATTCAAAGGACCCAGATGCTTCATAATATATGAGAGCACTATGAAATTTTATGAACCAAACAAGGTACCATGTGTATTGTACAATATTATAAAACAAATGAAGATATTATCCTGGAATGCTTACTGTGATAAAGGCTTTTGGGAAAATTCAATTTTTTACCAAACATAATTAATTAGAATACAGCACTGAGTAAGAAGCAATACATTTCCAATTCCAAAGAAAAACCAACCAAGAGAAGAATGAATCAAACAAATTTGAGTTTGACATATTCAAGAAAAAAGTGATTGATCAGCTTCAAAACCTTCATGCACCACTTGATAATCCTAGTGCCTCATGCTTCCTTACAACCTCACGATCTCTAGTTCCCCATGCTCTTAGTGTCTATGAGAACTCGTTTTTTCAAGTGGCGTAATCATTGGTTAGGACTAATAAAGGAATTTGACGAGCAAAAGAACTCATTCACTAAATGGGATGAATAAACAAGAAAAATATATTAAAAACCACCAAAAGAACCTTGGGAGTACAAAAGGGTCCTCAATGGGGAAGTAAGGAAAGAAAACAACTAACCACCCACACACAAGACACCAAAAAGCTCATTTACAGCCCATCCAAAACAAAAAATCAATCAACAACCTTAGTCTCTCCACACAATGCATATTAACCCAAGACCATAGAGGTTACTAAGAAAAGTAGACTTCATCCTATTGATTGAAATATCCACACCCTCAAACACAAATCTGTTTCTCTCCCGCCATAAAGTCCCGAAAATACAGAGTGGGGCAGCCATCCATGCCTTCTTACGCCGCTTTCCAACAAACAAACCTTGCCAAGAAAGAGAAGGGTCTCTTTCACAGAGAGAGGAAACACCCAGCTAACACCATAAATGGCTAAAAGCAAATCCCATAGAATTATAGCCTTTGAGCAATGGATCAATAAGGGTCAGTAATCTTTTCCCTTCATCACAAAGGAAGCACCTATTCGCCAACGATCTACCACTTTTCTTTTCAGGTATGAAGATTCAGGTTTTTCGGGCTCTCCCCACCTATAACTGAGCACGACAAGTATTTCCCTGCTTCGTTTCTATGATTCTCCACCCTATAATATATGTCGTTTTCCTTCCATTCAAAGATCCTTCTTGTGTTGCCTCCTTCCTTATAGCACCGATCAATACACTAATAAAGGTATTAAGCCCTTCTTTCTCCAAATTTGATCCATGAGACCGCCCCCTTTCTTCTCTCTGTTGTATATCCCTTCAACGATCCGCTCACTTAACCGATATTTCGAAGGACATTGAGTCTATGGAGAACCCATTTCTTTTCACCTCTCATTTTTAAACTCACTGGAAACTCATTCAAACCCATTGGAAACTAAACCAACCTTGGCCATCAAAGGGTGCATCTACAACTCCTTGGACATAGTAGGCAACCAGATTGTAACTATGCAAGCTTTAGGACCAGATGAATGCCACCAATTGTAAAGAAGAAAGTTGACTATCCAGTTGGTAGAGAGTCTTTCATAATTCTTAAAACATTGTAAAGAAGAAATTTGACTATCCAATGGTAGGAACCTTATCTCTGAATCAGCCTCTTCATCCCCTTATATGCGACTGGTTCTGGCCAGTCCACTAGTTCAGAGGCCACCCATATTCTGGCAACCACCCATGATCTGTCTCCCAACAATAATCAGGCTTCACCAATATCAGGAATAAGTTATTATTTTCCCTGGATTTCAAACACGTAAAACAAAATTCCCACAAACTTAAAGGTTTTTTTTATAGAGAAATCATGAAATATGAATCCACCAAAAGTGGGAAAAGATGTAGCACTGCAAACCTTTCAACCAAACTATAAAATCAATCCTATCTCAATTCATAAAAGCATACATGAAAAAGGTGAAAACACAACATGTCATGCCCAAATGAGAGCAGTCCTGTGGATAAGGCGCAACATAAAGAGATATGGCAGCCATAAGTAACCCCATCAATGTCTATGCACAAACACACAAACATTAGTTCTATCAAATGAGTAAGTAATATCCCCTAATTATAACTTCATAACCTCTCTTGTAGTGGTTATTTTAGGATTGAATACCACAAAGGGACATACTATATTCATAGAATGAAACAAAGAGATACGTGAGCTTAGAGTATCTAGCAATGCACTAAAGTACACATACACAAATAGAAATGGTGAGTCTCACAAATGAACAAGTATACGTTAAAAAATATCCAAAAGATAAATACCAAGTATGAGAGTCATGGGTTTGTTGAAACGCAAGACTTAAGAGAGAAAGAGAGAAGATATACACTGATGGAGCATGGCACTGCAATGTGGGAGGTGCCTCTGGGCCCCGCTTATCAAGGTCATAGAAACTTTCGCTTCATAAGAGTAATAGACAAGAAGGGAGCTCAGATCTGAACATCTACAACATAAAATCAAAATTATTAGCTAAATAAACATAGAAATTAATATCATAGCTCGTCAATGTGTGTAATGACAAGCGTGAACAACACGACGACGTAGAAGAAGTTCGAGAAACATCAAGCATCGCCAGCTCGTAGTTTCGAGACCACGAAGCCAATGAGGAGGAGGAATGTAGTAGTTTCGACCTTGAAAGTGGTAATATAGAATGGAGTGCCAAGGACCAAGCTATCATGCTCCAATCATATCCCAGTTGCATGATGCAATAATCCATGCTCACCCAAAATCAACAACTAATTCCCTGACACGGCACATCCCTGGTTGAGTAAACCTCATCAACCCTATCCAAATGTTGATAACGAGTAGGACTACTCTTGTCGTTGGAAGGGATCATGGAGGCATAAACACGGTCAAATTGAATGTAGATGAAGATGTCATTGTATACAGGCACAAACTTGCCAACACACAAAGGGCGTGAATGGGTACGGGACGGGTAACTTATCCACTTATTTCCCAACCAACTTCCAATTTCCCTCATTAACATCAAGAATAATACACGCTATAGTCACGATCGTCAAAGCCAACACAAATGGTGGTTCCCACAACAGAGCGATAAATTACCTTATATATTTGAGACCTAGGCCGACAAGGTTATGGAAAGGAGGCTCAGAAGGGGCCTGAATGCTCAATCGATGGGTCATAAACCTCAAACATCGAACGGGGAGTAGACACCGCTTGCCAAGGAGTACCCGACAAAGACGTAAATTTAATCTTCAATCTCAACAATGGGAATTGGTTTTACATAAGATGAGGTATGATGCTTACTAAACCGCTGGTAGTGGAGTCCAAAACTCGGTGAGATCTAAACGATCATGGAAGCCCTCTATCTCCAACAACTTATCGGTCGCCCATGTGCTGCCTAGGAAGTAATAGCGGGTGATGCTCTCGCTTTCAAGCCACCGCCGACCATGTATTGGAGTCTTTACTTAAGTACCATTCCAAAGGGAAAACTTTCTCCGCTAGATTCAACATATTGAATGTAGGTAGAGGAGTACTAAACTGGGAGATGAGATTGGATCTTCAATTTGCTCGTGTCGATGGCAAAAAGACGCTGGGGAGTGGCCACCCACAACACGGTTCGCTTACCTCCACCGCCATCTCCGTCTTCTTCATGCTTTCTGCAGCAACACAAATAAATGAATCAATCTCTAAGGTTAGCTTAATGCCTGTTGTGGAGGATGGACCCGTGAGGGTTTGTTTATATTGCGATCTCTCTCTCTTGGGCCTTTAACCTTAGGGATTTTTTTTTCTTTTTTCTTTTTCATTTTATAATTTCTTCCTAGGATGCACTAATACGCTTAAATAATTAAATTAGTTTCTTTTATGATAAATAATTAAAAATAAAATTATTTTTGTAATAAGACATAAAAATTTTATTATTTTTATTTAAATTAATTTAACAATAAATTTCAAGATACAAGATAAATATCAAAAAATTTCTAGACTAATATGGAAATTATAAATATTATTTTTTCTAATATTTAATGCTAAAATATTTTCTATTTTCTATTTTACGCGACACACTATTATTATTATTATTAAAATTATTAATTATTGATCTACAATAATATATTCTAATACTTTAATTATTCTAATATTTAATTATGTGTATATCCATAGTTAAAAAATATTTTCATTAAAAAATAAAATTTTTATTTTTAATTTTACGATATATTTCAAGATAAAGACCAAAAATTTTTAGATCAATATCAAGGTTTTAAATTCGCTGTAGCCATTTCGATTGGATATCGAAACTGAATATTTCACAAAGGCTTGATCGTTTTGTAATCGCTTCGGGAGAAAGTCGCCGCTGGGCTTTACCCTTCACTGTAACAGTGTCAAAAGGTGTTACCACTTACCAGGGCTCCAAGACTCAAAAATGGAAACTGGTAGTTAGAAATCTTCCTTTCAAGGTTGGTCATGCCAAACATTAGCACCAATTCAATCTTATTTCCTGTAAGAGGAGATCTTCAATTCTTCTAAACTACTTTACTTCTATCTATGCAGGCTAAAGTGAACGAAATAAAATAGATGTTTTCATCAGTTGCCTATGCATGGGATGTATTTATTCCACAAAATTCTGAGACAGGATATATATTCCCATTATCCAGAATTACATTTATGAAATTTCGTATTTCCTTTTCTTTATACCAGTTTTGTCTTTTGTAGGTTATCTAGAGGCTTTGCATTTGTTAAGTTCACGAGCAAGCAAGATGCTGAAAATGTATGATTTGTAATCTACTATTTATGTTAAAACTACGTGAAGTTCTGGGGTTTTGTGGCGTGATGTATTCTTACATTTTCTTTTCCCTTTTTAATAAACTTTCAGGCCATCCAGAAGTTCAATGGGGAAAAAATTGGTAAAAGACCCATAGCTGTTGACTGAGCTGTTCGAAAGAAAATTTATATCGCTGGTGCTAATCCTGTTGTTGCTTCAGAAGATGGTAATTGTGATCCTTTACTGCACTCTAATTCTAATCTCTTGTAAGAACACATTGTGTATTTTTGTTACTTTTCTTCCTTTGCTTGTATTTTTTGATGCGATTGTGTGTTACTGACTTCTCAAGAAAGGAAGAAGATAAGGGTATTCTTCTTGTTTAGGATTCTCCATGTTTCCGTCCCTTGTATTGGTTAATTCCATTGTTCTTTACATATTGGACAAATATGTGATTATCATATTGAGTCTTTTTTACATGCAGCCAATGATGAAGAAAGGAAGAAAAAAAGTAATTGGGTTTAATTTGATATAAACTGATTTTTGAGATTGAACTTCCATTAATAAAACTTTTCTACCTTGGACTTTGTTTTGGGTAAGATTCAGATATGGCTTAAAGCACGTTCTAAAAGATGTAGAAACTCTTCAAATATTATGATGATGCTTATGAGACATAGCTGCTAGATTAACTATTTTTCTATCATTATGGGACATTTACCTCTTAGGCTTTTCTTTCTTCTCTTCCTTTTAGAATTAAAATTTTACCTGTTGCTTCCCTCATTGTATCTTTAAAAGGCAAAATGTTAGGGTGATACAAAGCAATCTGATTGAGTTGTGTGGGCGCTGTTGTGTGGAGGAAGAGCATAGAATTGTCTGGTCTAAAATTGGAGAAGGAACGTTTTTGGTCAAGCTCTTGTTCATGGTTTTGATGGAGTCAAAAGGGTTCTCTTTTTTTCCTTGAGAAAGTTTTGGGTCTAAGGTTTTCTTCATAGGTATCATTCTTTGAATAGAGTTCAGATTCGACTCCATAAAGGATAGCTTTCGTTGCAGCTGCTAATGCTGTTTTCTTGATCTACCCAATTGGTCAAGGAAGCTTTTTTGATGGTATGCCTCTGGTAATATATCTAAGAAATTATTCCATTGAACATATTCCCCCTGAATCCAGTAATAGCAATATGGACTAAATCTCCGGTCCAGGCTAATGAACTTACTCCGTAGAGTTTAGGTTCCATTTATTTATTTGGTGGAATTTTCCATATCTTAACCATACCCTTTGTGTGGTCTCACCGTGCAATTCACCGGACCTGATAGTACCCATTTTGGGAATGTAGTGCCAGAGTCACTGAATGGGTGGCTCCACATCATACTTATTGTGGACACTTGTAAGGAAAGGAATAGGGAAAATATCAAGGGGGCAGAGATCTCTGTTTATAATCTTGAATTTGCATAACAATCTGGTTATGTGCAATCCCCTCTCTCTATCTGTTGTTGTTTCCTGCGCTTAAATTCACAAAGTTAAAAAAAAAGTCAAATCTAGTTTTGTAAGTGCTTTTGCTGGTTTTCTAGTTACTTCTTTTGAACATGAACATGTACTGATTCACAATGAGATTTGATGATTGGGTTGGCAGATTGTAGTTATTTTCTTCAGGCTGCAGTTTGCTTTCATTTGCATTGATAAATAGCTTGTTGGGAAATGACGGCTTGTGGTTTATCCTGGATACTTATCTTATAGTCAATATCCTTATCAGCTAGACATTGAAAGACCTATTTCCTGGTTTCAACAAAATTTCTAAAACATGAGATAACTTCTAGAATCAAGTTTGTATGATCTTGCTTGTCTCTCCCCTCCTTTTGGTAGTTCTGTGTGATGTTGTCTTTTTTAATCATTCCAATCCTTAGCACATTTTACCATCAATAATATTGTGAGCTCTAAATTGTGACATTACAGTTATGTGTCTGTTTTACTATGTCTTTTGGCTCTGCCCTTTGCTTTGAAATCCTTTGTTTCTATTGAATTGTTTCTTCATGTAGGCTTAGGTTTGTTAATTTTACAGGACAATAGAATGGGAGAGATGGGGAATATGATAGTGATAGTGATGATTTGGAGGATGACACCACAGATATTGGTAATGAAGTACCACACTCTCAAGGGGTTGATGATGCTCCAGATGACCCCAATGGAACAGAGAAAGAAGTAATGCTTACTGAGTTAGATTTTAATGAAGAAGCAGACATTGCAAGGAAGGTTTTAGAGAACTTGACTGTTGATCCTCTAAAGAAACACTTTATTCCAGCAGGAACCACAGACCTAAATTTTGAGGAAACCATTGATGTACTGAAAAACCATCCGATGTATCTGAAAAGCATTAGATGTAACTGAACCTGAAGACTTAAGCCAACACAGATTATTAAACTTAGACCAACAGAGGCAGAAGATGATTTACAGAACACCCCTTTCATAAGCAACCTGCCTTTGATATTGACAAGGTAGAAGTACAACCATTTTCCAGATTTGGTGAAGTGCAATCCTTGTCCCAGTTCCGTGCCTGGCAACCAAGTATGAGTATATTTGACGTGATGTCATTCTATACTTCTTGTCCTTTGCTTCGTAATTCCATGTAATTTTATTGTGCTCATTGAAAGCCACCAAAAGGAACAGGGTTTCTTAAGTTCAATACAGCAGATGGAACCGATGTTGCTATATCAGCAGCAAACCCCACATCTTCTTTGGGAATTTTCCTGAAGGGCAGGCAATTGACAGTTTTGAAGGCTTTGGATAAGAAATCAGCTCATGATAAGGAATTGAATAAGAGCAAACTTGAGGAACGTGATAACCGCACTCCACCGCTAAGGTTGATTCAAGCAATACTTTTATTCCCTAGGTTTGAAAGTCTATTGTTATCGCTGATGTGTAATTATGTATAGCTAGATATTAAACTCAAATATTATTTACCATTCTTTTCTTTACTTTATTGTAGGAAGGTCTCATTGTTGAAGGGACTCCAGCTGTTGAAGGTGTTTCAACTAGTAACATGACAAAGCGCCGTATGTAAGTTTCTCAAGAAACACTCTTAAGGTAGAAATGTAGGATGAGAAGCAATTTTTCCCCTTGATATTTTGCATGCATAGTGTTTCAATTTGTAAGTCTTTTTCTGAAACAACTTATTTCATTCTTCTGAAGTTGTTTAATTTTTGAGATAGATTTCCAAAGGATGAACAAGACAATGATGCACAAATCAGATCAACTACAACTCCCTAGTGTAACTACCCCCATCACATTTCATTACTTTTCTCATGATGATGAATTTGCAGCAAATAGATTCTTGTAGTGTCTTACTTTAGAAATTTGGTACTTTGTTCATAGAAAAAAATAAAAGTACAAATAAGTTAAAAACAAATTACTTCTTCAAATTTTATGAAAAACCATGCATGTATCATCCACTCTTCATAGATCCACTCTATGTCGTTGGAGCCCAAGTGACTCTATTTTGTCTCAAGAGCATCATTTGAGTTCTTGTCCTGGCCACCTAGGGTGACTTTTTCATTTGGAATACATAGGGAAGTCTTGATTCCGACCTAACTGTGAGGAATGGATTCTGTTTGGCAAAGAGATTTTTTTTGGCCATTCTGAAGATGAAACTGTTGATTATATTCTTTTCAATCGTATGAAGTAAGGGTTCACCGGCGCCCTGGCCGACCGATCAATTAGGGCCCGCGCCCCGCCGGCCAGTCTATAGGCCCGCTGATCTCGTCAACGTACGGGTCGGGTCGGCTTCAGTTCTAATTTTGTTATTCTGGCCAAATTTCCACTGCGAGGATCGGCGCTTCGATGCCTGTGGCTGGTCGGACGGCCTAGGGGTACGGCCCAGAGTGGCGTCTTGGCGGGTCCCCCCACCTAATGGTCATATGACCGTCGCTCCTCCTCTCCTTGCAAATCTACGCCAGTGGACCGCCGCACACCCTTTTTTTTTTTTTTTTTTTCACTTATTTTTTTCTCTATAAATACTACACAAATTCTCTTAATTTTTCATCAACTATCACTTAATTTTTCATACTCTCTCCAAATTCACTTCATTTTCACAATTTGCTCTCATATTCTTACTTACTCTATTTTCTTCATAATTATTCTTCATATTACATGATATTGGTGGTGCAAATCAAGCATCAAGTGACTCCAATAGTTCGATTTTAAAGAATTTGTTTAATTCCTTCCAATTATAATATTTCTCCACTTCTACTTTTATTTGTTACATTTTATTTTGATTCATTATTTTATTTTTTAGAATAATATATTATTAATAATTTTAATATGGATAGTATGCATCTTCTTCTAGTCCATGTGCATCATTACAAAAAAACTTAGTTCAAATATATGGAATTTTTTGATAGAATAGAAATAATTTTAGAAAATAATAAAAAGAAATAAAAGCAAATGTAAAATTCGTGAGCAACTTCTTAGTGGTGGATCAAATTCGGCACAAGTCATTTAAAAGACACAATGAACAATGAAAAACTAAGCATAATGTAGATTTTGGGAAATATATGCAATTAGGTAAAGATGAATGAAAATTAAACACATTTTCTTATGATGAGTCTCGCTTGTCGGCTGAACGATTGACATAATAAAGAAATGAACAACCTTTAATATGATGGAACCGATGATTATTCGAAACAATTCAAACATTGATTAATCCTCAATTCAAAGGTTGGTTCGGAAATACTATTAAAAGAGATATTATGAAAAAATTTCAAACAGAACAAGAAAATTTAAAACAATATTTTGCAAATTTTGAAGGAAAAATTTATTTAACATCTGATATTTGGACATCTTTAATGCATAGAGGCTTTTTATGTATTACTGCTCATTATATAGATAGTGAATTGATGTTAAATAAAAGAATAATTTCATTTAAAACAATAAATACTCCACATAATGGTAAAAATATAAGAACTTTAATAAATGATGAAATTATAGATTTAGGTATTCGTGATAAAATATTTACAATAACATTAGATAATGCTTCCAATAATGATGTAGCAATACAAAGATTAAAAAGATTTTGACAAATAAAAGATGATCATGCAAAAATTATTTCACGACGTTGTTGTGCAAACATATTTTAAATTTGATTGTAAAAGATGGATTAAAACAAGTTGATAGCACATTAGAAAAATTAGAGACATTGCATATAATAATAATTGTCTCTAAGCAAAATATGAATTATTTTTTTATTGTTGCAAAATTGCAAATATGAAAAGAAAAAAATATAAGTTTAGACATACCAACTAGATGGAATTCTACTTATAAGCTTTTACAAAATATTACAAAATATAAAAAAGTAGTACAATTATACGAAATTCAATTATCTAATAATAATATTGATGTTGATGTTGATGTATTAAATGATTATGATTGGTACATTGTGGACCTTCTATGAGATCTTTTTGAAATTTTTGATACTTCAACAAATATTTTTTGTAGTGTGTATTATCCAACTTCACATCGGGTCATTATGCAAATAACTAGTATTTATATGGTACTTCAAAATTATTTAAGTTATAAATTCTTTAATGATACAATTTTGGAATGATAGAAAAATTATAATATTGGGGAGAAATACCTTTAATTTATTATATTGGTTTAATTGTGGACGAAGGTGTTATTTACAATGAAGATCAAATAAAATTGAAGAAATTAAAATGAAGTAAATTAGTTATTATATATTTTATATAATATTTATAAAGAAAAATATGGTAATAATATTAGTTTGATAAAATCATCATCCACGATGCTCCTCATCTTTTTTATAAAGCCCTTTAGAAATGTTCAAAAAATAGAAAAAAAGGTAACAACTTAGTTCTCCAAATAATACAAATGCATATAGATAGATATCTCAGAAACAATTCCATTTGAAGACAATGAAGATATTGATATTTTAGAATGGTGGAAAAAACAACAAATTAAATACACGGTGTTATCTATTATTGCACGTGATGTATTAATTGTGCCTGTGAGTACAGTCGCATCGGAAGCTGCTTTTAGTGCAAGTGGAAGAGTGGTTAGCAAAAAGAGATGTAATTTGTCACCTCAAGCAATCGAAACAGTAGTATGTTTAAAAGATTGGAGTTTAGCGGACAAGAGATTGCATGATCATGTTCGAGAAGCTGAACTAGTGGTTGATACAAAGAACTTAAAAATATCAAGACATGAATGGATCAAAGATAGTTCCCCATCACTAGAAAAAAATGATTAAAATATTTTATTGGAAATGTATATTGTATTTTTATTTTCTTATGGTTGAAGCATAAAATGATTGACAAAAAGTGGTGGTGTCAACCTAGTTGGGATGTGTACTTATTTTGTAGTGATGTAAACTTTTCATACACATTTCTAAATGTAATTATATTTGATTAATAAAATTTTAAATGATGTATTTTTTTATTTTGAATTGTTTTTAAGCTTACTTTTTATTTAACTTTGAATACAATTTAAATAAAAACCTATGGAGGGGTTAGGCTTTTAGGCGTGGCTTTTAAGTGGCCTCTAGACGGCCCCCAGGCGGGCCCATAGACGGGCCTTTAGACGCGGCTCCGGGCAGCCTCCCAGGCGGCCCCTAAACGGGCTCTCCGGGCGGCCCTGCCGGCCTCCGGGCGAGCTTTGGGCGAGCCTGCAAGCCCATGATCTCGCCGCCCCACCGGGCCTGGGCCTGGCCCGAATGAGCCCGCCCGACCGCCCTTTAATCCGGCTCAGTCTCTGGTTTGGCCTCGGCAAAAGCCCATCACAAGCCGGCCCAAAGCGGGCCTAGGGCCTCGGGCTTTTTAGAGATCACTAGTATGAAGATGTGGGTTCTGCCTATATGCTCTTTTCTCTCTTTGAGGCGTTTTAGGTTCTCTATGACTTAGTTATGGAAACTCTTCTTAGATGGCATAGGTCCTTGGTGGGTAAAGTCTGTTATAAGTAATGTTTTTAAAGGTGAAAGCATAAGGCGAGACGTAAGTTCGTGATTTAAAAAATAATAATAAAGACAAATTTTTAAACGATTATTATACTGAATATATATATTATGATTTTTGAAATATGTTAGTATCCACTTAATGTAATAATTTTATTATTATATTTTACTAGAATAATAAGACATGAATGGGAATTTTTTTAAAATTTGTGATTTTAAAAAATAAATAGAAGTAAAATCTTTGAAAGACATATATCAAAAAAAAAATTACACTTTTGAAATATGTTAATGTCTATTTTGCTAACATATAATAAAATAGTTATATTTAAAAAATGTAATTTTAATAATTATAAAATTATTGTTCTATTTTATAACAATAATTTTTTAAAAGTAATAAAATTAATTTATTATTATATTTTTAAAACTGCTTTTAAAACAAATTACTAAAAATCTTAATTTTTATAGAATTTTTAAAATGCTTGAATACTAAAAAATCTTAAGTTTGAGTTTTCAAATAATATTTTATGATTTTATCAAAAAAACTCCAATATTAAAATGAGTAAATTAGGGAACGGATAGAGTAGGGAACAGGATATGAAAAGGCTCAAGGAAAAAGGTGTAATGACCTTGAGAAAATTCCAATTTTCTAAAAATGGCAAAATCGTACTTCGGTCAAAACTGAAATTTTTCTAGACCTCAGATGGATTAAACGGATTTCACCGTTGGAATCAGTCTCATGAAATCTGGCACTACCGGCCGAATTTCGCCGGGAATTTCCGAGACGTTTGAATTTGCACGTTTTTCGAGGCATCGAGTATCGGGTGCCGTAAAACGAAATCTGAGGTGACAAAAGTCACCTTTAACATGTACTCATGTGACACATGTTGCATGAGTAGAGAGAGGATGGAAATGGATGGTTGAGATAGTGTCAAATGTCGAAAATCCAAACTTAGGGACACAAATGTCATTTTGAATTCTTAATGAGATAAAGACAAAATAGCCAACAGTGTTGTCTTCTTCATTTAGGAGCCAAAAAGAGACCAAACGTGAAGCAAAGGGAAAGGGGAGATGCAGTAGGTAAGATTTGTGATTTTTAGTGAGAGAGTAAGGGACTTTTCTCTAAGATCCCGGCTTATCCGACCGTCGGATTTCTTTGGAGCAAGAAGGAAAGTCATTCTACGCGCGTAGCCAACGCTGTGCTTCCTCGGTTTTAAGGAGCTCGAAAACTCCCTTTGAGGTAGGGCTTTATCCTACTTGAGTTACACTACACTTTGTTTGGGGCGTTTTGTTAATGTTTCAAGCTGGTTTGAGGCCTTTGAACTCTATTGCTTTTGATTGGTCCCCAAATCTTCGGGAACTCGAGGTGGAAGTTTTAGAGCCATTTGACAAATCGTGACTCCAGTCCAATTTCCAATTGTTTAGCTGTTAATGGTAATTTGTGCTATAAATTGTATTATGGTGTGTAAGGAGGTCGAATGGCTATGAAATTCGGGTTCACCAAGTGAACCATGTCGATGATATCATCGTGAACAGCGAACCCTGAGGTTTTGCACTGTCACATGAAAATATTGTTTCGGTGAGAAAATGTGTATGGTTGAGTAATTCAAATTGAATTTCTCGTATTTATTAATTAGCCCATGTGAGCTAATTTTTTGGTGTATTGGATTGAGAATTCAATATAACATGCTTTTGTGTGATTTAATTTATGTCCATATATGGCCGATGACGTATCGCATGTGTTTTCTTCAGCATGAAAAATGGTTGAATGGCATAATGCATTCATATGCACCTGCAAATCTAGAGATTAGGTGTGTGTGTGCATGACATGAAATTGAAAGGAAAACGAATATAGATTTGGAAAGGAATTTCACAGATGATATTCCTAAGAATGGGGTTGGGAGATCGCCCAATGTATCATTTCGGATGAGGACCATGACTGTTTCGGGAAGTTCTCCAACACATTCGCCTCGGAGGGTAGTCCCATCTTTTTACCGAATCTCGGTAGTGTATTTTCAAGAACAACAAGTTTTGTTTTGAAATGGTGTTTTTCTTCTCTATACATGGCTTAGGCAAGTGAGGGAGCCTGAAGCACTTTAGACATGGATCGGGAAAATGCAGACATTCAAGTAGGATCACGAATTTTCTTGAATGTGTGTTTACATAGGATCATTGCATATACACTTAGGTGTGGAGTAACCCATTTAGGGTGATTCCACTACTGGGCATTAGCTCACCCTATCGAGGGAATATATTATTTCAGGTACAGGGAGCGTTCGAGGCGACGACTCCTCTTAGAGGTCGATTGAGAAGAAAGTCGGTTTGTGGCTTTGATGGTGTTTTAGTTGGATACATGTATTAGAATGTTTTTCATTTTAATATATGTTGTATAAGAGTAATTTATTAACTCTTGAAGCTATGGTATATAGTTGATGTATATTGATGAGTATTGTCAGATGGCCTAAGTGGCCATTTATCATGTATATGTCTTATGATGTTGTCAGACAAAGTTAGGGCATCGTGGTACAGAGTCCCGCAGGCGGTATCTGACTGGTGAAGGTAAACAAACTCACATCAACCATTCTTCCCAATGCTGACGGTAGTCAACGGACCCTGTGGCTTGGGCGTCACAAAAGGGTAAAAAAGTTTATCATCTGACGGGAGCAGACATGAAAACAATGGAAGAGGCTAGTTGATTGAAGATGATATCAAGAGAAGAGGTCGCCGATGCCTTTGCGAAGCTATATTGCTGACGATATAGGCATGTTGACATAAATGTGGGGGTTTTTTTTCCCGTTTGTTCCAAATGAGTTAGGGTTTTTAGGGTTTTAGGGAGGGTTTTGATACTTTTTTTTTTCAATTTTTTAAGGCCAAATCAACCTCTCAAAAGGCGTTCGCATCTACTTGTGACGCGTAAAAGGCGCTTCTATGCTTCTGTACCGCCTCAACGAAGAAGGCTTATGCCTTATATGTTTTTTTTTTTTGACGCCTTGAGGCTTTTTAGGCGCTCACTCGAGACGTGCCCAAAACCCCTTTAAAAACATCAAGTTATAAGGCATAGGTCCTTTGTGGGTAAACTCTTCTTTGAACTTGGAATGAGCATGAAGAAATTAACAAGGCTTTTTATCTTTGATTTGTTTTGCTGGATTAGTTGCTCAAGACTTTTGGTCTCAACCTGAACTCGATGAAAAAAATGGGATCACTACTTATGGAATCGTTAAGAATGATACTGATCTAGTTCACAACCTATTAGAAGTAGAAGATGCTCTTATAGGACCTCACGACTAGAGTAACACGGAAATGGGCCTACACTTACCTTCTACGTGTGGAAGTTAAGACTTGTCCATGTAACCTTCTAGGCGTGGAAATGAATATGAATCAATATTTATCAATGAAAACAATTGACCCTAGCATCCTTTTCTCGAGTTCTTTCTTTTAAATCAACCTTATCTTAGTGAATGATCATTGATCGTTCCTTGTTTTTTGCTTTGTTTTACCTTTTAGTTTTGTTTTGAAAATCCTTACCTCAAATCATTTTGTCGCTTAAATAGTGAAAATCTCCATTAGCCAAGGTACACAGTCCTCACCAAAAACCCATTTTCCCTGTGGGATCGATATTCGATTTTTAAATTGAAAATCACTTCATTACTTGTGGGTTATGCTCTTGTTGTATTTTAGGCAACTATTTTTATACAACACTCATTAAGCCTAACTGGAACCTCTGCCTCATTATCTGGAACGTCAAGGCAACTTCAATAAGGATTGATGATATTTGGGGAGAATTGAAACGAATGTCCCTGCACAATCGTCCGTTGGAAGTTCGTATTGGTAGGTTTCCCCATGTCTTTTGACAAACATAGATAACTCTAGGACAATCTGTGCCACAAAAGAGGACACCTTCGACACGATGTTCAGTAGGTTTGTTTTACCAAGCAATTCTTCAATCCTGGAGCGTTCGAAGTCCTTGGCATGCAAGTTTCATTCACTCACAAGGGTCCTCGTTGCTATAGAAGCCCACAACTTCGCATAGGATGAAGATTTGAAAACGATGGATGGAGAAGCACTTACTTTCAAAGATGTCTGAACCTTTTGCTTCTTGGCTACACATTTCTTTGGTAGAGCCTTCTTTAATTGAGCCAAGAGACGAGAGGACTTTCTCGTGGAGCCCGGTGGCAACGACAAAGACTCTAAGGAGGAGGAGAGATGCTTTTTCTTTGGTGCTTTCTAGTCGGAGTCTGAGCTTTCATCAATCAGTTGTGGAGGACGCTTTGACTTTGATTTCGGTATCTCTACTATAGAGCCCATCTACGAACCGGGTAGAGTTTGGCTCCATTTTCTTGGTTTCTCAAGATCAATCTCAAACTACTTGTCTTGAGTTTCAACAAGATTTCTCTTAGGGTTTGGACCCTGGTCGCTAGGACTTTCCTTGATAGGACTAGGAGGTTGTTTCTGCGAAGTGGCTGGTACAGGGGCATCTTTCTCAGATGTGCCATAGGGCACAAGTGTTGTTGGTCGCGGATGAACTCAACAAATTTCCATGTCAATAGGATAGGGTCCATGGCGGATCCTTCTTAATCAAAGGTTCTACCTTTTGAACTAGAACTTCCTTTTGCAAGCCTTCTTCGATCGAACGCACCAGATCTAGTCATTACCATCTTTAATGACTAACAAAGATCAAAGATTTGAGAGAAAATTCAGACCTTTGGAGGATTCTTGAGAGAATATGCATACAATGTTATGAGCTTTTGTCTTATGTTGTTCCCCTTTATACAGAGGTCCCACTTCCTCCTTGAGAAACACCTAAAACATGTCCCTAACAGTCTCCTATTAACTAGGGGCATTAGGAGTTTTCTTAGAACGTGCACAATTCTGGCCATCTCTTTGGCTATAGTAACTCTCCGCATACCCTATCCATTGCAACGGTCGAATAGGGTGGGACGCCACCTGTTCACAAAATTTTCCCTTGCATTTTTGTTTTTGTTTTAAATGGTGCATCATCTCAGGGGTGGTTTGTGATAACCACTAGAAAAGTGCATTTTGAACTACCTAATTTTCAATAAATAAAATTTTGTGGATACTACACTTTACCGCTTTGTGCGTTGTTAGCCCCAAAAACCCCATCATTAATGCATTTTAATGAGGCATGTATGCATAATTGCTTTTGTGGCACTTTTATCGCATTTTGGAATCATGAGGTCAAACAACAAGTTCTCGAGCCTTTTGTGCGAGCTTAGTTTGGCAGAGATGATTCAACGGAGTTAGAACCATGTTGGAATGATTGCACGAGGAAGTGAACTGAGTTTTTTGCGGTTCCGACAAATTTTGCAAATGCCTCAAAGACGATTTCGCGCATTGTGCCCCCGGCACGCGCTAAAGTTCAGATTCCTACCCATTTTCACCAATTTCGCACTACTTAGGAGCATTGAGAAATTTATAATGCCTCCTAAGAGCAATGCAAAATTGCCGAGAGTCACCAAAACAGAAAGTTTCACTTCAACTTTGAGATATGACTTGTATTAGGGAAACTAATTGTTCTGATACCAAGAAACCTTTTAGAGATGTACTATAAATAAGGGTGAGAGGGATCAAATACAAAAAACACAAATTTAAGGAATTTGCCTCAGTTTCTTTATTTTTAGTTAATAAAGCTTAATCCGATTTTCTTCTTGTCCATTTATCAATGGTCCTTAGATCTTTGGGCCAATTTGAAGTAAAATGCATATGTATGTGTCCTATCATAGATTTGGATGTAAATACGTCTTTAATAGCCATACATATAACAAGGTTTGCAATGAGGTTTAACCCAATTGGGTTGCAAGGCATGAAAAAAAATAAAAATGAGACCGGTTCTAACATAGATATGGTCCATGATTAACATCTTCCTTCCTTTTCCTTCCGATGTTTTGCTTCTCTTTGTGTGTGTATACGTCTCTTTAATTCCTTTATGGGAGATAGAGGAAATATTTCGTAGATCCACCAGAGATGTTACCATGATTATTACTGTGGCTACAATCTGCAGTGTGTTGCAGCAGTAACTCTGTGTCATTCTTCTTTTTCATTTCTCTTGATTTTGTGGTTTGACTGATTCATATTCTTATTGAAACAATCATGCTGTCTCTCTAAAAGTTTTCTGCTTCTCATCATTCTGTTGAACTGCTCTTTTTCCCTTGTGCCTTGCAAATTTTCACTGCCTAATCTCTGTGCAGGTTAGCAAGACAAAAAGAGACAAAATTAGAATCTCCAATTTTTCATGATGTTGTAAGGGAAAATAGAGCCTTAGTAGTAAGCTCTATGGTTATTCTTGGTTCTTCTTATTTGGACCACAATCCTACGTAACCACACGGGTCTACTACCTTGCACCTTGCACCTTGCATGCATGGCAATCATCATGATTGTCCATTCAAAACACCATTTTCTTTTTCTCTCACTACACCACAAGATTCAGCACAATAACATATACACTTGGACACGTTCTATCGAATTCAATGAAGGTTTGATCCAGCCTTCTATAACCAATCACCTGAGTGCTAGGGGTGTAGTTTAGTCGAGTCGAATCTATACAAAATCAAGTTTAACATCGACACCATTAAAAAACTTGAAGTTTGAGCTTTATTGAATTTTTTTTTTTTTTATGATATTCGAAATTTGATTAAAAAAATAGTTGAGTCACTTGAATTCTACTTGAAAAAACTCAAATGAATTAAAAATTAATAAATAATTATACTAGAATTAGACTTGATTAATAAAATAATAAAACTCGATTAAGCTCGCGAGCAATTTGAGTCAAATATTATGATATTCGAACTCAACTCGATAAGATCTGAATTGAATTCAAGTACTTTATGAGTCAAGCTTGATGCTCGACTCGTTTAAGCTGCCACACACACCACTTCTCTTCACCTCAAGCCATGCAGCTTTATCCTCCCTAGATATGCAACGCACCACTTGAAGATTCCTTTTGAAGCACGTACCGAAGAAGAAGAAGAAACCGTGCACAGAATAGGAGAAAGAAATGAAATCCTTTTTCGGTTCTTTGACTTTTCAATGTTACAGTAGCTCTTATTGGGCTTTACGTACGCTTCCATGCACAGCCTTCCTTAATTAGTGTCCTTTCCACTTTATTCTCTCCCAACTAAGGATGACAACGTATGCTTAGTCTTATCCGCCGCCATTATATAAAAATATTTTATTTTATTTCTTTTTATATTTTAATGTATAATAGGAAATAAAAAAATATTAAATATATTTTAATAAAATAAGTAATAAAAATCTAATATTTTATTTATTTGTAAAATACATTAATTTTAATATAATAAATATTAAAATGAAAAATAAAAATTAAACAAGACTGAGTATGGGAATTTCCCCAAATCTACCCCCTTATTTCTTTAAACTATGCGAGAATGAGAAATAGTTTTAGTAAATGGGCAAGAATCAGGATGCCCTTGAACCAAATTACTACCATGTTTAAGAAAAATGAAGATCAAGAGATACCTAAAGTGGAAGCAATTGATTCATCGTGTTTAACTCAAGTGATAGAACGTCAACTGTTCAAACATGCACATGACATAAGGGGGGTCTAGTTTTAGGTTATAGTACGAATAGTTTGCTACTTTGAAACTAAAATGTATTAAAAAAAAATGGAAGCAATTGAAAAGATGCCCTCAAACTTTCATATAAAGACTATGCATTTTCTATGGTTTCCACTACAAAAAAAGAAATAAAAATTATAATGTATTTAGGCACTGATTAGGAACTTCTACTCAAGAACTTGATTCAGAGGTTCTTGCTCAAAGGGATAAATAAATGTGCACATAATCAATAGAGTTTACCTTTATCTAAAAGTTTCAAATTATTTTAAATAATTATTAAAAACATTAATGAATTTACTATAAAGTATCATTTTATCTGGAGTTGATTCTAAAAGTGAAAAATTGATAAAACTATAATTATGAGTAAAAATAATAATAGTCATTATCAACCAATTTTTATTCATAAATTTGCTACTTTATTATTTTAGCTTTGATTTATTCTTTTAAAAAATATTAAACTTATTAATGAATCTAAACTATTAAATCTTGTTTAGTTAGAAGCTTATTTTCCTCATTATAATTCTATGTAGAAGAAGAATGATGAAGTTATTTTAGATCAATTTTTTATCTATAAGTTTGAACATTTACATTCTACTTAATTATCATTTTCATCATTACAAATGTAACAGGTTATAAAACTCATACAAGTGGTAAAGTGTTCATTGTTACAACAAGCATAAGGGTATAAGGAGGGAGTTCAAATTCGAGTTCCAGTGGGACACTTTATTGCCTTGAAATAGAGTGTCTTCAAAACAAAAAAAAAAAAACCTCATAACAACCACCTTCCCTAATTTCTAAGTTTGCAAGGGAAAGGAAGAAATGCATTAAGCTGAAAAAGGGTTAAAGGATGACTACTAATATTAGAATAATCTATTGAAATCATTGAATTCCGTAATCAATTTCATATGCGGCAATTTCCCTTCAGTTTCAAGGCCTAACTTTTCATTTATATATAAACCAATGAAAATATACATTGAAACATATTTTTTTAGATTTATATTACTCTAATGTACTATATAACTTTATTATTAGTAAGCAATATGTATATATATAGTTAATTGATTTTTATGTATTTATTGATGTTGAGAATCTATCATTTCTTTATGTCTTTTATGCAGTTAAGAAGGAGCCAAAAGAAAAAATGATGACAAGCAATTGATAATAAATAATGGTGTGAGAAAATAAATGGATATATACATAATGATCTTTTTGTGAACTGTTATACTTTATATTGTGATTAATTAATTCAATAATGAAGCTACAGAGGAAACTGGAAGCAAGTGACAAACTCTTTCAAATGGAGAGAAAAAAAAGTTTATGGAGAAGTTTAAGAAATGCTCTGATGAACATGTAAAAGAAAAGGATGGAAGATAAAAAAATGTATCAAAGTTAAGAGATTTGAAATTTATCTTTTAAAAATTTTAAAATAATTTATTTAGTTTTAAAAATATATGCATGTGTATATGTATGATTTGTAGTATTATCTGTACACTCATTGTTCACCTGATCAAGTATACAAAGTATTTCAACACTTACAAGATAATTAGAAGGGGACTACTTAAGAAAAAGGGTTTTGAGGTATTTTAGAATTAAGATGTACCAAACTTGACCTCATTTGATGTCATTGGTAAGTGGATGATTTTGACACCCTTTCATACACATTAAATATGCACCACACTTGTTCATCATATTTAGCTCAAATTATAAAACGTTTAACATTTAAATAGGTAAAAGGAACTAGTGTTTAACTATAAATAATAAAAAAGTGCACCACACTTCTATTAAGTTATTCCCAATAAATGATGAATTAATTTTAGGTTTGAATGATGAGGGAATGGAAGGAGACATGGAGAGATGTACGGTAAGAGTTATTTGTACCATATATATTGTGATAAAATTTCCAAATATGGAGATGAATTTCCATATGGAGAGAAGTGGAGATGAATTTAAAATCCGTTTTGTATTAGTGGTGTTGGGTGCATTGTTATGTCCAACGATGAAATTTGTTCTGAAATGTTTCTTCTTCCATTACCTTGAAGACCCTAAGGCGATGAAGAAGATAAATAGACTCCAAAAAGCTTTCTTCCTTGTATGAACTATGAAGCATATCCGACATTAACTCCAAGAAACAAGATGGAGAGATAAATATCAGTTTGACAATTATGATATTTTTAACAATGATAGAGTTTCTGATGTACTCAACTTAATGATTATTTACGAATTTATTTGTTGTAGATATTCTATCTACACAATATTTCCACAAAAAAAAAAAATAATAATAGTAATTTGAATTTTCTATGCATAAATAAGTGGGGAGATGATGAGGTTTCTAGAATGAAACAAGCGGGGAGATGATTTTTCTAGGATGAAACATCAAATCAGAGAACTTGGAGGTTATGATGATCCAAAAGGTAAAATGCATTTACTCCCCCAATAGATAGCAAACTTTATTTGAGTTAATCCCAACTCTGTTTCGATAGTTGGGATCTCTCATAACTTAATTAGTAGTTTCAAGTTCGAGATTTAAGAATATAATTGTGTTTTATAATAGAGTTTTATCATTTTTATGATCTCTCATGACTAACTAGTATGAGGATTAGTCTATATATGACATGACTTAAATTCATTTTCTGTGTGTACGAGCTCGATCAAAGCACTTCATGTTTTGAAAAAAAAAAATTTAAGTGCAACTTAATACTATTTTATTATTAGTTGAAAAAAGAAGATTGATTGGAGTTTGGTATTGAAAGTGGTGGGCATGGTCAACCGAATCTTGCCATTAAAAAAAACCGACGTTTCATTTTCGATTTGATATTTATATAAACTAAAAACTTAATTATCAATATGGTTAACAAATTTTCGATTAATCATATATCGGTTAACCAAAAAATTGATGTATTATATACATTATATATTATATAATATTAATATTATATATATATATATATATTTGAATTGAATAATATTATATATTATACTAATATATAATAAATTTATACTAATATTATATATATTATATACATTATATTTTTAAATTGAAATATAATATTAGTATTTTTTTTTTCAATTGATTAATCAAAATCAAGATTTATATAAAATAAAAACCGAAACCGAAACCAAAATCGGTATATTAAAACTCTAGTCCCAACTTATATAACACAAACACACAAGTTGATTATTAATAATACCATGGTTCTAACCCCTTCAACATTAATTTGTAATTATACAAATAAACACAGAACACCCAGACGGGTTTACAATTATTATATATTATAGATAGGATGAATACTTTCATCCCTGACTTGATCCTGCTGAGCACAATAGGCAAGACAAGGCCACCGTTATTTAAAACATTACTGGGTCTTCTTTTCATTCCGATATATACTTTTCGTACATGGCTTTACATTTGTTGCCAGACCAGGTCAGTCCTAGGTTATATCACCTGGTGCCCATTATTATTAAGATATTTTTGGACCTGCATGCAGCTTGATGCGACATTTCCACTATAGATTTTCCTGCAAAGATGGAAGAGATTAATCCAATAAATTAAGCTGCTGCAATATTTCCATAAATTAATAGAAAATATTTTATTAAAGACATCAAATAACTTCTAAATTTGTGAATTTAATCAATCACCCGTTAGCATACTTAAAGAAATGCTGGAAAAAACTAGGGAAGCACTCCTCCCATTGAATATATACCACCAGGAAGCTGCAGTTGAAGAAGAGAAGATTCAGACTCGAACAAACAATGAATGTGATGGTTACCCAATGCCTAATTTATCTGTGACCTTGCTTGCTTGCTTCATAGTTGTCATTTGGGCATGGAATTTTATATATATATATATATATATATATATAGCAATCAAGAGCTAGAGTTGCTTTCAGCAGATGATAATGATCAGTTTGGGAAGATAAACTGATCAGCCTTGATCAGTTTGAGTTTGAAAATGTCTCATTGAGACATGTGATATATATGTCTACTTTAATTGATTAAAACATGCTGATCCATGCGATGCCTTGTTAGCTAGAGGTCAGTTTGGAGGCGATAATTAATAACAGATATGCCATCCGACCTGGTTTAATTTGAACATGCACGCACCTATACAAACATATGAAATGAATAAATTATTTGGTCTACCGTAAGACAATACGTTAATGTTTGGATCATAAAACATATGATTTTTTCATATGCGTTAATGTTTAAAACAGGCACAACAGGGCATAGGTGAAGGGGTGTCCTAGTTCAAGACTCAGCGGGAGCAGGTTTAATACCTACTTTGAAATTAAAGAGAAGAAAGCCACATATTGTGGTATTTTCTAGCTCAACTAAAAATTTTAAAATATAGTAATAAGTCATAAAAAATTTAAAAACAAATAAATTGAATGCGGAATAAAATTTGGTTTGGCATCGGTTTATCTCTCATGAGTCTAACCTGAGAACAAATGTTTAATTTAAAATCGCGTATTGCCAAGATTATTTCAGATGTGTGTGAATGAATCCGTCGGCATCAGCTTATCTCCCCAAACTGACCTAGCTAGC
>JAEQBH010007430.1:0-141585 GCA_016808115.1 Tetrastigma voinierianum | reverse complement strand
CGATTTTAGTGATTCAAGTTTGCTGTAGTTAAAATAGACTTCAAGGCAGACAAAAACACCCCTGAAGTAGATACCTTCAAATTCTTAATCTATGTGGCTAGAAAATTCACTCAAAGAGGGTAAAGAATAATTTCAGAAGCCAATTTCTGGATTCAGTTTTAACATAGAAGTAGCATCCAGTTGTTTAGGACATAACTTGAGTTTCGGTGCTCCGATTTGGGTGATTCCAGTTGAAGAAGAACCCTTAGCACCTTAGTTTCAAAAGAGTACAAAGGACTAGTGTCAAATATGAAGTTAAGACCCCTAAAAATAGGTTTTACAGACTGTTCCTAGTTTGGCATGAATGTCATAACTAGAGTTTGGATGATTCCATTGGAATGATTCCAATTTCTAAGTAAAGTAGATTCATAGAGGAACAAGAATACATGAATGAGGTGTAAATACATAGGTGTCATACTGTATAAGTATATGAAATTCCATATGTAACATAAAAAATATAGGAAATGAAATATGTATAGATGTGTTCATGAAACATGAATATGATATGAAACATGAACATGAACACAAGAAGAACCAATATGTCTATGAACACATAATGTGGCTAAAGAATATCCCTAATTATTCTATACGAATAAAAATAAAGATATATGATAGACATACCTAAATGAATAGATGGAACATGCTAGGAACACATGATAGAAATGTAAATGCTAAGAACGATAGAGATAAATAAGATGACAAAGCACGGGAATGAGTACACATTACCTGACGAATGATAGGTATATATAGATATGAATGGTAAATGTATGCATAGAAAAGTATAAGGAATATATGTAATATTATAGAAATATGAGAACCGTAATATGAAAGAAGCTCGATAGGCATATATGAATATATGAATGAGTAAATAATGCATGAAATAAAAGAAAATATAAAGGAATATATGTATTATGAAGAAATATAAAGGCAAGTAACATGACTACATATATGAGAGCGAATCACAGTTAAAAGTAATGATAGTATATATTGCATAAGCAATCATGATAACAATAGTTATTCATGCTTATGAAATATGTGCATAAAAATCTCAACTCAGCTCTTATTTTTGTATACAATGGGTAGATGGATAGATAGGCATGCCTATAGGGAAGATACAGTTGCTGCAGCATACATATACAGATATCGAGGCCCCGTTTGGGTCGATGACATAGATCCCGTTTGGATCACTATAGCGGCCCCGTTTGGGTCATACAGAGATCATTGTCTTGTACAGTGATAGTACCTTCGGGTATATATAGATAGAGATCACTGTCTCGTACAGTGATAGTACCTTCGGGTACATCCAGTTATTTCCCATATCCGCGTCCAAGGTATTTGCAGGCATGAACATAAAAGCAAATGAAAAGTATATGTAAAGGAAATGTATATGCAAAGTATATGATATGATATGATATGAAACATGGCATTGCTATCGTGATGGTATCTTGGATTACCAGAGCGAGAAATACGGTATAAGAGGACATGAAAAGTATATGAATGTAAAAGGAAATGTATATGCAAAGTATATGATATGATATTTGTATTATGAGAAGCATAGCAACGTATGCGATGATAATTATATCTCTTGATTATAAGAACAAGAAATACAGTATAAGAGGACATGAAAAGTATGGCAAGGAGAATATGTAGAGAACATGAAAAGCGATAAGTTATAGCCTGAAAAGATGAACCTGTAGGGGAAAAGTATAGAAAATATATAAAAAGTACAAAAAGTATATGAAAAGAATATGTAATAGAACATGAAAAGCAATAAGCTATAACTTACGAAAGATGAACACATAGAAAAGTATAGAAAGTATATAAAAGAAAGTACAAAAAGTATATGAAAGAATATGTATAGAAATGTATAGGTATGTCATAAGATATAATAGTATGATAAAGTACATGAAGATATAAGTTAACAAGATATAAGATGTTACAAGTAGATGACATGATATGAATATAAGAGTATATGATATGAATATATGATAGATAAAGTATATGAAAATCATAGGAAAGTATAATACATGACTATTATAAGATGAAAACACAGGGAAGTATAAGAATCTAGGGAAGTATAATTCTATAGTCAGAGTGAAAAAGTATATGATAGTACACGAAAAGTATATGAACAAGTACAGTACATACAAAGAGAAATAATGAAAGGAAGTATATATAGGAAACGATTATATGAGACACATTACATGAACAATACATAAAAATAGAACAATAAGTTTTAGAATGAATATGGAATATACAAAATATAGAAATAGAATATAGTAAAAAGTAGAGATGGGAGATATGCCAAAGATATAGAAAAATAAGTTATAGAATGAATATGGAATATGCAAAGTATAGAAACAAGAATACAGTAAAAGTATAGATAGGAGATATGCAAAAGACATAGAACATGTAACAGAAAAGATTGACATGCAATAGAAATGTTATACGAATATGTATAGATATATGAAATGAATATGTATAGATATATGAAATGCATATGTATAAGCTTGTGATAGTCACCATTAGTGGTGGTTGTCCATGCTTATGTTCCCACTAAATAAGCTTTAGCCGCGGGTGTTCAATTCGTGTGGAATGCTTGGAAGAGGAGGCAAGAGGGCCAGGACATCCACATGTTGAGGCTTGGGCGATTTCCAGAGATAGGTGCTCACTGCACTGCTTCTGCAATCTCGATGTTTTTGTATTGGGCTATGTATATGTATAGAGTGTTTGTATAAGATGTAAACTCGATGAAGGAGTAAGATTATATTTTGTATTCCGCTGCTAAAATATACTCAACGACAAATGTACCAACTATAGGAAATGCAAATGGGACTCGATATATGTGTATAGATTTTGATGGACACCACTCAGGTGGTAGTTCTTTTGTATATGTCGATGATTTTTGTTATTTGAGAAATTATTTGTATACCCCACGGTCTGGTTAGCTACGATAAGAAACGGTCATGAGTCAGTTACATAAGTATAGTCTCACGCCCCGGACTCGGTTCGGATCCGCCATTCGGGTCGGATCGGGATCGAGGTGTGACAAACTATGTGAATCACTAGATCGGAAATATAAAACCAAGGATCTTTGAGGGTTAAGTTTGTAGGTAAGGTCATTTCCTTTATTACAAAATGGTAGATTCCAAGACCGTGGCCAGTCAAATCTAGGAACTTCAAGTAATCCTCCATGAGATACATGATGAGAAAATGATGTTGAGCGAAACTTTTCAAGTTGCAATGATAATTGAGAAGCTGCCTCTAGCTTGGATAGACTTAAGGTACCTCGAAGAGCATTAGAAAGGAAATGAGCATCTAGAAGATTTTGGAGGTTATTGGGCTTTGAAGAAGACAATAAAGGATACGAGAAGAAAGGGCTTTAATCCCAACAAGGCTAAGGCTGTAAAACATGATCCAAGTTTCGAGTTAGAAAGCTTTACAACGAGGGAAGAGCACTAAGTTGAGACTGGGGAGTCTCAGGCGAAGTTTGAGGAAAATGCTTATTTGTGGGATGCAAGGTTACAAATTTGAAGATTGTAGACTGCCAAAGAGAAACAAACCTAAAGAAGCTAATGTGGTTGATGACATCAGCAAGGATGTGTCTAACATTGGCTTCACAGTAGTAATCTTTGAAGTGAACTTGATGTGATCCAGTTCGGTAGATTGTGGATTGACACTTAGTCAAGCACACTATGTGTGCTTAGACCAAGAAAGATGTTCTCCACCTTTGAACCAACTAAGACTAGGGAAAAGGTGTGCATGAGAAACTCTACCACCTTTGAAATCAAAGGTCAAGGAAAAGTGGTCTTGAAGATGACATCTAGAAATTAATGAGCTGACTCTAACAAGTATATTGTATGTGCCTGAAATCCGAAAGAACTTGTTGTTTGGTTCATTACTCAACAATCATGGATTTAGGTTAGTGTTCAAGTCAAACAAGTTTGTACTATCACTATAAGAAATTAATAGTTTACCTACGAACATTTTTTTGTAGGTAATAACTGAAATTTTGTAGGTAAGTCGGGTTTACCTACTAATTTCCCTCTGTGAACATAGTTATGGAAGTAATATCTACATCGGTAAAAAAATTTACCTACAAAACGTGAAATAGTAGGTAATTACTTGAAGACTCATTGTAAGTAATTTTTCATGCCATGTTTTGTCAGGAAAATGACTTACCTACTCTTTTTGTTGTTGAAAATTTTGTTGGTAAATTAAAAGCTTTTGTTGCTATATCGTCATTGTCTGTGCAGGTAGGTGGTTTGCCTAACTTGCAAATTTAATGCCGTGTGTCTGTAGGTAAGTTAAAGCTGCCTAATTTGCAAATTTAGTAAGGTAATCTGTAGGTAATTATACATATTTTATAAATTTAATTTAATTATAATCATGTGGTAAAACATAATAAATTTTGAAAAAAAATTATATTGATATATGATTGAGAATTCTAATAAACTACTTAACAATAGTGCAATTAAACTATTCAAATTAACTTATCTAGAAAGTGAAGCTAAAATATAGTCTTACATAAACTATAAAAGTGGAAATAATAAAAAGTCACAAAACATGTTCACAAAGTATAACATGATAAAATAAAACCACCAAACAACAATGGATACTACTTTGGATTTGCATTGTTGTTGCAGATCTATCATCATCATGATGAACAGGGTTAGAATGAAGGCGAGTAGGCAATAGGGGTGGTCACTCAGCTCTTGACATTTCATCAACATGCTACATAAGCCTTCTGTTAGTATTCGCAAATCATTGATCACCTCACTGCTTGTTGAGGTAATCTTTTTATCTTAGGTCTTGAATTTAAATACATTTTGTTGAGAAGAAGGGGCGTGGTTGAAGTTAGGAAACAGCGAATGATCCGCGGTACTCACCCAACGAGACCAGGGCCGCAAATTTGTACTATTTCGTTTTCCACCCACAATATTGAAAAATAAACTATTTTCATCTATTGCTTCACTTCATTGTATTAACTCATCTCTCCTAGACTGAAGAGCATCTAGGTAAAAATTTAAAACAATTAGAATATCATGATAAGGTAACTTCAAGAAAGGCACACATTAATCAAACTGATTAACTTACATTGACAGATTTGGACTTATTATCAATAAATGTCTTCCCATCATATTTTTTGGTGTGTGTGTATATAGAAATAGCTCTAATGCAGTGGGCTGACGTTGAGTTTCTAAGCCTCAATATACATAAATATAGCAACAATAACATAAGTATTATGTTACATACAATATACATAAATATTGTTTCTACATACAATTATTCTGCTCTAGATAAACAAAACAATAAATTAAAAAAAATCATTACACCTTTTTTATGAGTGTGAAACTCATCTATGTTTTGAGTTCATTTCATATGCTATTTTTGAGTATTTTATATCCAAATTCATGTAAAACTCATAAAATTTCCTTTAAAAATTGGTTTAAATTTGTAGGACTTTTGATGGAAAGCAAGTGATTTGGCAAGGAAATGGTAGCTTATATTTTCTAAAGGAGAGTCAGCAGTGTCTCCATAGCGTCATTAGGAAGTTTTTGTATCATATGGAACATCAAATGGTTCAACTCCACCATGGTTGCATTCTACATTCAAAGAGCTTTCCAACGACATCTCATACGCTCTAATCCGAGTTAAAACAAAGAAGTTATGGCCCTAACAAGTTGGAGAAGAAAACAAGTTGATGAGTAGAACCCACTGTCGCGACCAAAGTTGCGACACACCCACTGTCACAACACACTCACTTTCGCGACCTAAGGCGCCGAGCTTGACCCAAAAAACCCAAAAAATTGCTATTTTGGCATGTTTTCAAGCCCTTTCATCCTAGGACTATAAATACTCACTTTTGAGACTTTTAGAAAAAAAAAAGAAAAAAAAGAGGGTGAGGTGGGAAAACACCTCTCATGAGGGTTTCTGTTTCTAAAACCTTCCATTTTTCATAGTTTGGTTTAGGGTTTTGATCTTTAGTAGATCTTAGAGTAGTTTAGGAGCAGATTTTTTTTTGTATTGAAGATATTTTAGTGTTGTACTTAAAGGTTCAAATTTCATTATTGTTCAAACAAAGAATGAAGCTTCAAATCATGATTTGTTCTCTCACTATTTATCTCTTGAATTTTTTTTTCTTCATTTTCTTGCTTGTTGCTTGATTGGTGATAGATTGGAATCTGGCAGAACTTATCGGGCTTATATGTGTGTGTGTGTTTCTATATAAATTAAGGGGCGTTTGTTTGTTTCTTTTTAGACAACTAAACACTTTGTTACAATATAATAGAATTGTCCCAGGAGCGGTAAGAAAAATTAAATTAAATATAATTCTGAGATGTACACATAGTCATAATGTGTAGCAATGCCTCCAGTGTGAGTTGAAGTTCCAACCCCGTCTGCTGCCTTCGACATTCTGTTCTTGGAGTACATTTCATGAATCCTTTTTTCTTTTGATGTGTTCCAATAACATTGCCATCTTTCCCCTGAATCTGAATCCCGATGAGTTTGGCTTCTTTCCTTTCATTTTTATCTACGATATCATGTCTCGATATCGATTAGACGCTTTTGCATCCCATGCTATTTTGACTAGTGCATCTATTGCATTGTCTCGCATGAAGCATTTATATATATATATATATAATGGCGATTAAGCATACATACACAGCAGAAAAATTTAAAATTTTCGCCTTTTTCTAACCCGACCAGGGATCCATGTAATCCGATTAGATGATTCAGGGATGAAAGAATACCTTATTCGTGCTGGAAGATCCTTGTTCCACAGCCTCGTGTGTGTGTCAAACCCTCTCCTTATCGAACTGAAGAGGCGTAGCGGGATCACTCCCACCCTCTACGGCTATCTACACGAGCAGGCCTTCTTAGAAGCCCAGAGAGAGAAGCTTGAGTGTGCTGAGCATCGGGTTGGAGTCTCCTTGAGCCTAGCCTCTCTCAAGCGTGAAAAGAATGAATGGATGCATAGGGATCCCACTGGGTTTAAATACCAATTTTAAGCCCAAGGGGTTGGTTTCCGGCCCGATATGTGTGTGGTGACCACTATGGTCCACATAATGTTGCGATGGGCTCAAAGCGCATTTCGAGGCCCCTGGATCACATAAGTGGCCTCCTAGCAAGGCATTATGACCACCCCCCAGGTGGATGTCAATAGCGACATAACTTAATCCATAATAAATGTCGTAGTGCTTTTGTCTCCCACGATTTCCTAATTGAACACAAGACATGGACTATGTCACCCATATGAAGTTGATCAGTGAATTTTCTCGAAGCCTTCATGTAAAGCGATATCTGAGTGGCTTTGTAATAACCACTGGTGGTCGTTTGAGCATGGCCATGCAATTTCCAGTCTCACATGTCAAGGGGCCCATGGATATCTCTCTAGAAGGAGGGACAAATCCCTTTTATCCACTCACGTCCCTCTACATGATTTATTCTATGTCTAACTACAATCTGTATTACCACCCTATTACAGATGATGTTGAATTGTGTCAAAACATAAAGCTCCTTATGTAGGGACCTATGGTGATGTTAGGTCGAAGGACAAAAAGAAGACATTATTAAGATGAGAAGTACTTGTGACTTATAATCCATGTAGTATTCTCATGGTTAGTCGATCTAGTACAATGTTCACCAACATATACTTATGAGCTTACTTAATATCATATATCCATGATCAGTAGAACATGATCATCAGTCACACTCCATACTAGTCTTAATTAACTATTGCTCCACTAATAATGAACGACCAGGGACAATTTAGAATAGTATTCCATTTGAAGTCTAAGGTTCTACTATCAAGTCACACACTTGATGACCATAAGTGGAATCAACTATTCATGGAGTAAATCACCAAATTAGAAATGTAAGATGATAATGAAAATGCCTCTTTATTATTGAAATATGAAAGTAATAACAATTACACTATTACCCTAGGGCACATCACTAACAATACATACATACATACATACATACATACATACATACATACATACATATATATATATATATATATATATATATATATATATGCTGCTCTATATATATATATATATATATATATATATATATATATATATTAACCAAGTTTTCAGCATGTTAACTAATAAAAAGCCTTAATTTAAAGCTGTAATAAGGGAGAATATACCAACTGCACCATATTACCTGAAGTGAGCATAATAAAAAGCGCTATTTCACAAGAAATGGTCTTCCATTTAAGTCATTTGTTCATAGGATCCATATTTTCCTCAAAAGTCTTCCTCATTATGCGAGAGATTCTTCTAGACCGCTCCAATCTATAAAATCATAGTCAATTTAAATATTATTTACAATTACCAAAACATAAGACTTTAAAATATCAACATTAAAAATATACATGTAAATACTCAAAATTAAATATTATTACTAATGAAAATAAGTTGAAATTATAGTTGAACTCAAAACATTATTAGTTTTTATAATAAACTACTTACACATCATTTCGTAAACGCACAAGTGTACAATTTTGATATGTCACATATTTAGAAGTATGTGTTGAAGCACTTGTAGGTGCATGTGCATGTGTAGGTGTTGGTGAAGTCGTATCACGGAGGATTAACAAGTTGGAGTATTGTTGGTCCTTCTTGTATGCGGCTTGATAGTAGGATTAAGGTTGCATCTGATGACTCTATATATGAAGAAGAAGGTGGGAGAACCGTTGGTGGGGGCGTTATTCTTGACTCTATATGCAATGGAGCATGCGGAGGTGAGGGTGGGGATGGTGCTGGCGGTTGTGACATAGATGGAATAAGTCGATTAGATGATTGTGATTGTGCAATCCTTTTTTTCTTAGTTACTACAGATTTACCCATGTCTTCAATAAACGTATAAATATATAAAATAGGAAATGTAAGCAAGTTACAATATTAAACAAATATGGTATTTGATGAGTATCTTAAATACTCATTTTATCCCCATGTTTTGCTTAGGTTTTAATAGTTTTATGATACAAATAAGTTTCCTAATACTATATTTTCCCAGTGCATTGATTAATTTAACTATTGAGCGAAATGAGTGAAATCAAGAAATCGAACAAATCATCATGTAGTCTCAGAAAACATGTGATCATTTTGCCTGTGCGATGTCCTTCTATAGCTCCCTCATTAGCATGATCAAATTCTAGAATTCGAGGGCTTTCCGTAGATACCAAGATCACATAATTCAGAGTCCGGATGAAAAAGTTATAAAGGAAGGAGTGAAGGATGCCAAAATTAGGGAGTTCTGAACAAAGTGTGAGAAACTCACACTAAGGCGTGAGAAACTCATGCTACAGCATGAGTGCTCTCACGCTACCGTGTGAGTGCTCTCACATCACAGCGTGAGTGCTCTCATGCTACAACGTGAGTGCTTTCACGCCACAGCGTGAGTACTCTCACGCTTTAGCATGATTATGCTTAGGTCATTCCAGTAGCTCCCATTTTTTCGCCACTTTGCAAGCTCCCATTTTTTCACCACATTGCAGTGTCAGCTCCATTACGCTACAACGTGATGCCAAGGCCCATGTTTTTGCAGAAGCCCATCTTTTCTGCTCTCCTGCTTTTGGCCATGAAAAGGGAAATTAAGGCATTTTTTAGGGGAAAGGAGTTCGGGAGAGGGAGTTCAACAGAGGCAAAGAGAGGGTTCCTCTTGGCTACACGAGAGGAAAGCCCACAGGTTTAGGGGCGAAGCTACTCTTTGAGAAGAAGAGTTTGAAGAGAAGAGATTAGGCATTTCAAAGTAATCTTCCATAGGTTATTTCTTCTCCTCTTTATGTTCTCTCTCTTTTCTTTTGGTATTTCCCTTCTCATGAACTAATCCATTTACTAGGGTTTTGATGTAGTCTAAACAATGAGCTACAATATTTATCTTTGATTTTAATATTTGATGTTTGGATTTTGTATATATTGAATGTTTATTCAATTCCTAATGCCTGATGATAATTAATCACCATTAACATGATTTGTGATCAATTTAGGTTGAAAAACACTAATTAGGTTAGACCGTGAATGGAATATCATGTTTCATCTTGAGAATAAGAATATTTGTAAGGCTACATGTGGCTTATTGGGTTTCTAATGCTTAATGATCTTTGGTTATGGTGGTTTGAGGTATAGATATATTAGAACCTTTTCCAAGGGTAGATTGTTATTGCTTGAGAAAGAATAACATGTGCTTAGGTGAAATCCACCATTAATACATAATTTAGGCATCGATGGACCATTTCGAATCTCATAAATTTGTTAGATGAAATCAAAACCCTAAACTTTCTTGTAATTACACATTTTCCCTTTGCATGTTAGATATTTTAGTTTAGGATTTATTTAGTTTAGTTTTTTTTCATTTTAACTTCCCTTTTGTGTTAATCCAAATAAAGTTAGGACTATTCTAATTTCTGTAGTTAGTAACCTAATCCTTGTGGGAACTCATACTTCCATTTTATTACTTGAGGCGACACGTGCACTTGCGCATATAAGCACACACATTTTATATAGCACATTTTGAGCCTAACAAGTTTTTGGCACCGTTGTCGGGGATTGGTGTTTTTACTAATATCAATACCAAGTAGTCCTTCTTTACTTTGGATATAGTTAGTCTTGTTTTATTTTCCTTTTATATTTTACTTGGCTTTGTTTTCGTTTTTGTTTTGTAGGATTTAACACACAATGGATCCTTTCATGGAATTAACAATTGAAATGACCCTTCTCACTCAACAACTAAGATTAAAGCAAATGGCCAATGAGCATCATCTAAGAGTGACAAATCAAGTGAGGAGTCAAGTGTGGCAACCATATGCGTTGATGGATTATGTTCAATATGGAGGTACCCCATATTTGAACAATCATAATTTTGGATGGGACCATCACTCAAACACCTCATGGGACTCAAGTCATAACACTCTTTGATCTCCACAAGTCCAAAGATCAGGCCTATAAGAAGCTATGGATGAATTAAGAAGAGCTCAAGCTGAATCTACCATGGCACAACTTGAATTTTCAAGATCAATGGCTAAAATGGACTATGCTCAAGTTGGGTTGCCTAGGTTTCTTGTTAAAAATGAGATGAGTCAACCTGCATGAGAGGAAATGTCAAACCTTAAGGCAACCATGGCTGAACTTAGAAAATCTCTAGCTCATTCGCTGGAGAAGGTGCACACACTCCACAAAGTCAAATGTGAAATGGAGTGGATGAAATTAGCTTTCGCATGGCCGAATTATTCAAGATTATGGCTGAAATGCCTAGGGAAGGCGAGTGTAATATTCAAATTCAACCCATACCACTCAAAAGCGCGCTTGAAAGAAGAGATGACTCGAGTCACCTTCTTATACTCAACTTTACTTGAGAAAAGAACAACTACTACAAGAGAGAGGAAATTAGTATAAAAACTGTTGACTAAACATGGAATGAGGGAGAGAGAACATAGAAACAAAAATGTCCTTTGAAGAGACTGACACAAAGGGCTTGCCATCCATTCAAGGGTTAAGAGAAGAAGAAGAAGAAGACTTGATCTAATAAGGATATCACGCCAAGAAACAATAGAAGAACTTAAGAAACTCCCAATTGGAGATGATGAGGCACGAGATTTAAGAACCTTGATTGTAATGGAAGATGAACCAACTTCTCCAGAATCCCGTGACATAATGAAGATGAAGTTAAAGACTATTAAGGTGGTTTCATCCGTTGAGATGCGTGAGGAGTTAAAATGCGAAATGCCCCAAATCTGAGGTAGAAGAATGCATTGTTTGGTTGTGTTGTAAGGGAAATGGAATACCATTGTGAACAAATTAAAAAAATAATGTGATCTTTAGAGATTGTATTGCTAAAGTTGCTAATTAAGCTATAACTGGGGAAGAATGGAGAGGCAAAAGTACGACATACATCCATAGTTTAATTGGAAATTCTGGCTGGACTCGAAAAACAAATAGTTTCTTGGGGAGCTTAACCAGAGCTTAGTAATCATTCACTTTCCCTTTTCTAGTTTTTTAGTTAATGTTCTTGTTTGATGTGTTTTGTTTTGTTTTTAGTTGTTTCCAGGTTTTTTAGGAAGTCCTAAAGTTGGTTCTAAAGGCGAGAGGAGAAATTGGGATGATCTAGTTGATCACTTGAGGAGTCTCTATGCCCTCTTTGTTTTTCATGATTTATTTCCATTGGGGAAATGTTTTGTTCAAGTTTGGGGACAAATTGTGGTAGAATCAGCTTTGGATTTCTTTAAAAGTATCTTCTGTTATACATGTTTTGTTGATTTGTGTTTTGTCTCATATGAGTTGGTTTTAGTGTAACAAGCTGTTTAGAGAATGCTTTACGACATTGTACTTAAGTTTATTTTATTGGGTCAAACTTGGGATACCATGCATTTATGTGATCTAAGATTGAGTAATATCTAGTGGTTATGGGAGGCTTGGTTGTAGGCCTTTGTGCTTTCAAGGCGGCTTCTTAATGGAACTCGTGCCTGCTTTTTAGATCTCGGTGTACCGCGAGGTTTCGAAGCCTCTCTTCTTCTGAGAGCTAAACACCCAGAGACCTTGGCTTCCATGAGTGTGGGAGCGCCTCAATAATGGGCAGTGGCCCACATTACTTAAAAAACAAAAGAAAAAGAAAAAAGAAAAAGAAAAGAGAGCTAGAAAATCAAAAATATGAAAAGGAAGAAAATAGAAAAATAAGTGAGTTGTTAGGAGTTTAAATCTACAGACTTAAATCTGAGGGTCTCAAAGCCTAATGCTCTAAGCCGATTGGTACAGTCATTGACTTCACTTTACCCGTTATGAGCCAGGATGATGGTTCAATCATAAATAGATTCTTTGGTTTTCTGATTGAGTGTTGAGGTGAGGTTTGAGAGAGACTTAATTCTCGATTACCCTTAATGACGATAGGGGAGATGTGATACATCCGCTTCACATGAACACTTTTCCGACACTTTAGCATTGCATCCTACTTTGTAGTTTAGTATTGAATAAAGGTGCATTCTCATTATTATTTTGTTAATCTATTTGAAAGGTAGTTGGGTTTGGCTTTGAAAAGTGTCTTGTCCATCTACAAATGAGATCTAACATATCATTTTCACGGAGTTTCTTTAGGAATGATTCATCGAGAAATTGGGGGCCAAAGCTTGCCTTGATCACAATGCCCCTAGATGCCTTTCCTTTAAAGATTTTAAATGTGTTGGGATCCCATGTAGGCTATACTGTTTCCATAAGAACTTTTGTGCACTTGGCATTCTCTAACTTGTTGCTAGCACCATTCTCTATTCATATTTGTTTTATATTTTGTATATATGTGTGTTTTCCTTTGCTTGAGACAAACGAATTTAAGTTGGGGGTGTAGTAAAGTGTCTTAAAATATCATTTTATCCTGGACCACTATGGGATTTTAGTATTTTTTTATAATATAAATAAGTGTCCTAATGCTATATTTTCCCAATTTTGTGATTAGGCCAACCATTGAGCAGAAATGAGCGAAATCGAAGAAAAATCGGCAAAGTCATCATGCAGTTGCAGCAAACATGTGATTATTTTTCCTATGTGATGTCCTTTCTATGGCTCCCTTATTGACATGATCGGATTCTAGACTCTAAGGGCTTTCCATAGATACTAAGATTGTGTGATTTGGAGTCCGGATGAAGAAGTTATGAAGGAATGAGTGAAGGATGCAAAAGTCAGGGAGTTCTGAATGAAGCATGAGAAACTCACGCCACAGCATGAGTGTTCTCACGCCACAGCGTGAGTGCTCTCACGCCACAACGTGAGTGCTCTCAGGCCATAGCGTGAGTGCTCTCACACTTTAGCGTGAGTCTACTCACGCTTTAGCATGATTATGCTTGGGTCATTCAGTGGCTCTATTTTTTTTTGCCACTTGACCTGGCATTGCTCACCATCCTACGGCGTGATAAGAGGGCTCCCGTGTTTTTCAGAAGCCCATCTCTTCTGCTCTCTTGCTTTTGGCTATAAAAAAGAAAAAGGGAAATTAGGGCATTTTTGAGAGGAGAGGAGTTTGGGAGAGGGGAGTTCAACGAAGGTAAAGGGAGGGATTCCTCTTGGCTACAAAGGGAAGCCCAGGGTTCAGGAGCAAAGCTCTCTTTGGGAAGAAAGAGAAAGGATTTGAAGGAAGGGTGGAAACATTTTCAGCTTCCTTCATACAGCTATTTCTTCTACTCTTTTCAGTTATCTCTTTCTTTGTTTATGTTCTGCCTCCATGAGACTAAACTCCCATTTCTGGGTTTTGATGTAGTCTAAACAATGAACTATGGTGTTTAGCTTTGATTTGTAATATTTGATGTTTGTATTTTATTACAACATTGAATGTTCTATTCAATTCTAATGCTTGTTGATAATTAATCACCATTAACATATGATTTGTGACCCGATTTGAGGTTGAGAAACACTAATTAGGTTAGACACGAATGGAATGTTATGTTTCACCATAGAATAGAGATATTTACTTGGGCTACATGTGGCTTATTGGACTTTCCTATTAACCCAATGAAATCCTTGGTTATGAGGATTTGTTTGAGGGTAGAGATACATTAGAACCTTTTCCATGGGTAAAGAGTTATTGGTTGAGAAGAATAATATGTGCTTAGGTGAAAAATCCGAGTCATTTATTATATAATTTAGGCATCATTTGGGACCATTCAGATCTTATCATAGGAATTTGTTAGATGAAATCAAAACCTTAGGCTTTCTTGTAATTACATTTTCCTTTTTTGCATGTTAAGATATTTTGGTTTTGGGATTTATTTAGTTTAGTTTGTTTCATTTTAACTTCCCCTTTAAGTTAATCCAAATAAAGTTAGGACTATTCTAATTTCGGTAGTTAGTAACCTAATCCTTGTGGGACAATACTCATACTTCCATTTTATTACTTGAGGCGATACATGCACTTATGCAAATAGGCACACACATTTTATATAGAACATTTTGAACCTAACAGTATTCTTCTAGGAAAACAAACAATCATTGCTTATTTATTGTAACAATATTCCAAAACCAATAACAAACAACAAGCGACATCTATCATAATTCTCTGATAGTATGATATGAATAACATCTCATAACATTTTATATCGATATTCATGTAAAACTCATAACATTTCCTCTAAACTTGGTTTCATAGGACTCTTGATGGAAAGCAAGTGATTTGGCAAGAAATGAATAACATGTTTCAAGGAGTCAACCCAGGTGTCTCGTAGGCGTGTCATTTGGGAAGATGAATTTTTATGTACCATATGGAACATCAAATGGTTCAACTCCACCCATGGATTTGCATTATACATTCAAGAGCCTTCTATGACACCTCACAGAGGCCGTCAGAGGTTAAAATGAAGTTACGGCTTTGACAGAGTTGGAGAAAGAGAAAGAAGGAACAAGTTCTTTGAGCGAGAGCCCATGCCCGACCAAAGTCGCGGGACACTCCTTGTGTGACCGAGTCATGAAACACTCCCGGTAGCTGACTCCAAGAAAACTTAGGGAGGGAGATTTTTACACACACCCAACACCTCCTTGTTGCGACTTGAAGGGTGCAAAAACGACTAGAAAGCCCACTCTTAAGCTCTCTTACAAGTATTTCAATTTCCCAGAGTTAGGGAATCCCACCATAGAAAAATCCAGCAGCCTGAACTTTACTAACCCGACAACGAGGATCAAAAATTCCAGCCTTAAACAAAGAGAACCGCACCCAAGAATCAAAACAAACACAACCTAGAAAGCCAAATACCTGAAACTCTAAAACTCAAAAGGGTAAGAAGACTCCAGGCTCAAAACTTAGCCAGGATCAAGGGGCGGTAATCGAGCTCAAATGAGTAGTCACTCCTCTGTAACAATCGAAATAGCAAAGAAAACGGTGAGCACAAGTGGGGGTTTTGAGAGAAACGACGAGGGGAGTGAATCAAGAATTAGGGTTTGGAAATTAGCAAAATTAGGAAAGAAGCGAGGAGGTAGAAGAATGGAAGGGAAAGATTGAAGAGAAAGGAAATAGATGGAGTAATTGAGGAGGGAGTGGAAAATCGAGAATTAGAAAGGAGAGGTGAGGTTTTTGAGGATGTTTTAAGTTTAGGGCTTTCTTCATCCTCAAAATGTAAAGTAGTTTTGAGGATGAAGTTGTAATACCCCAAATTATACCCTGATAGTTTTATAACCTGTTTTGGGTATAATAAAAGTAAATGTATATTTTTTCGGAATAAAATAATGCTAAAAATAAAATAAGAAAAATCTGGAATTAATACAAGAGTTAAAGGTAAATTAGTAATTTACCAATTCAGGACCCAAGGGTCATAATTTATGAAGATTATAGGCTAAAGTGGAAATAAGAATAAATATATTTGCAAATAGAGGGAGTTGGAGGACCAAATAGCAAAAAATTGAACATTTGACCCAAATGGTATTAGTCCAAACAAGGCCTTAAGAAATATCCCATTTTTGACTTTTGGATAGGGCAAATTTGAGGTGAGAGAAGAGAAAGAAGAGAAAGAAGAAAGAGAATAGGAAAGAAGGAAGAAGGAAGAAGAAAAGATAAGGAAAAGCCAAGGTATGGAAATTATGTGTTTGGGGCTTTGGTATATGGAAATTGTGGAATACTAGGATGGAACTTGTTGGAAAATATTTGTTTAAGTTGGGTTAGGAAAACCCTAACTTTTAAATACATGTGTATTTTGGTTGGTCTAAGTTAGTTTTGTATTTTTGTTTTGAAATGGATTGATTTGGTGAAAAGAATTCGAGGTAAAATGGCCCGAAAATTGGTCATTTACATTATGCGAAACACCCCTACGCCTAAGCGTAGGAGTCCATGCCTAGGTGTAGGGCTCCACCTAAGCGGAGGCTCCTTCGCCTAAGTGGACCCAAGACAGGTTTTTTGCATTTTTCTAGTTCGCCTAGGCGTACCTACTAGTTCTATTTTAGTTCCTTTCTTCCGTTAAGTCTAACAATCGTCCATTGGATTAATGAGAATCCTAATAAGTGAATGAAAGGGGAACAAGTATAAAAATGATATGAAATATATTCTGCACCTTGTCGCCTCGGTGAAGTTTCGCTTCACCTCGACAATCCGATCATAGGGCAAACATTGTTTCTTGCCCTCATTTTCTAATGTGTTTAAAATGAAGTGTAATCCCTTGGTTAAGGGATGAAAAAATAAATGTGTAATGAAGGCATATAGAAAAATGTATAAATGTCTAAATAATACAAGAATAAAGATGCATGTGGAAATGATAAGAAAATATTGCATATGTTTACCGAATAACAATAGTTATTCAGGGATATGGGATATATATTGTGAATAAAATAAAAGAAACATATTGTTTGCTTAGAACCTAGTAGAGGGATAGATGGAGCATACTATTAGGGAAGCAATGCAGCATTACTGATCGATTTGGCCCCTATTTGGAATTTCGACGCCTTCGAATGGCCCTTATAGAGTAGTCATTGTCGTCTGATGATACTTATTTCTTCGGGCCCATATAGAATGGTGTTTGTCTCGTACAATGATACTTGGCGTATCGGGACTTATAAATGGTCATTGTCTGTACCCAATGATAACAACAACTTTGGGTCCTTATAGTTCATTGTCTCATTACAATTATTATAACTTTGGGTCCTTATAGTTCCCGTATCCACTTCGAAGGTATTTGTAGGCATGAAACATAAGATAAATGACAAGAATATGCAAATGACATGACATGATATGAGAAGCATAGCATTGATATGGGATGATACGTATACAGTGATAAGTACAAGAAACAAACATGTAAATGAAAGATGATATGGAATGAAACATGATAAGACGAATAAGTATGATATATGTAGAAGCATATCTATAAATGATATGTTCAAAACATGACTAAGCATGTGTATATGTAAATGAATGTTAAAGTCATATTATGCGGAGTTGTCTAAAATGTGACCCTTATTAGAATTCGTCCACATGGTATTTCCCAACTAAGCTATAAACAGCACGGGTGTTTCATCCTATGTAGGTACGAGAAGAAGCAAAGAACAAGAAGTGCGGACAATCCCACATCGTAACCAAGGCGACACACTGGTGCCGCGAAGACCTTTTGGTCTATTTTTGTATATGTTTTGCTTTTGTAAGCAATGTAAAAATTTGTATATGTTGAACACTCCAATTTATGGAATTTTGAATATATTTTGTAATCCGCTGTTATAGAATATATTTCAAGTTAAATATTTAACAGTACATGAATGAACAACCTAACGGTATGGTAAAAGGGTAAAGAAGATAGTTACAAGTTAAGAGATATCGAGCACCCCGTGTTAGGGCGTCCTGAAGTTAGATAGTAATAGGCGTGACAAGGTTAGTGGTGATAGAGCACCCAGAGCATGGGGCGAATGACGATTTAGTGGTATTAGAGCCAAGGTTTAGGCGATTATAGATAGAGTATAAGATTGAAAAGAATGTGTTTAGTAATGTGTTGGCCTGATGTGGATGTCCTTGTGTTTTGTATAGATGGATTGTCCTCCAAATCCCGCTGAAGAAGCAGTTGAGAGTGTTAACCCTATAGATCAGGGATAACCCACTTCGGACCCTTTTGAATCTGTCAGAAGCGATAGTCACGCCCCTGCTGAGCCAAATGAAGCTTTGCTGAGGATATCTCAAGACATGACTTGGGTATTGGAAAGATTGACAGCTTCGAAAGCCCCGATAGACATGGTAAGAAGAGATGGGGCTGAGGAACTCCATGGGACGAGCATGGAAGAGTCCGATCATGGAAGTGCAGTTTAGAAAAGTTACAAGAATATTAGAGGGAAGTTAAGATGCCCTCCGTCGAGAGGAAGTATCGTAATGCTTGCGGTCTCACTATTGCGAGTGAGGTGTATATGATTGGTGGAATCTAGTGTTGAGAAGTCCAAGGATTCCAAATCATGACTTGGGAGTTCTTTGTCGAGTTCGGGGATAAAATGCGTTCTGCAGAGGATGTATAGGGAGTCAGTGGGAAGCAGGTTCTTTTTCACGAATTTGAAGTAAAAGAACTTATCGGTGGTGAATATGAGAAAGAATTGATCATCTCAGCCAGTATGCACGAAATTTGCCCACTCACTTGAGACATTTAGAACGTTGCCCATTTGTGAGCAATTTTGAGGGATGGGCATGATTCATCGAGGATATTTTACTTTATGAGCTTCTCTCTCTGACCAAGGTGAATTTCTATCGATTGGTCAATGCAATGAAAGTAAGAGAGACTTGAAATGAGCGGCAAGAAAGATCTCGAAGAAGAAGTTTTCTAGAGGGCTTGAGTCACTCCATAAGGAAAGAGCTAGAGAGTCTCATTTCCCGATCAAAGTCTGGCTGCGGCCTCTGAAGTAGAGAGCGAGGGTCGATGTAACTTTTTAGTTACGGTAGAGGTGCTTCAGTTAGACAGGGAGAAATCCTAGAGTGCCCTCATTTCCATATAAGGCATTTAGGTGTTTGTAGGTTACTGATAGGAGGGTGTTTTCGATTCGATGTGGAAGCACTAATCATTTAATAGCACAGTGTCCCAGATAGTCAGGGGATAATAGAAGTCTGTGAGAAGAGGAAGTGGTGAGGAAGGATCAGTTGTACTGCAGCCCGACGAGGGATCGAGGGTAGAGGTTGAAGTGGCTTTGATTCGGCATAGAGGGGCGAGGGGCACGATCTTTGGGACCGGTGGATCGTCGTACTATAGTGCTGGCACGAGGCATATGAGATAAGGGCTCGTGAGGGATCGGGTTGCTCTTGAGGTTTTAGCTAGTATATTTTCTCTTTATGATATTAAGATGCATGCATTGATTGATCTTGGATCCACTCATTCGTATGTATGCATTGAACATGTAATTGATAAGATACTAATAGTGGAACAGTTAGCATATATGACATGCATGTGACTGAATCCATTGAGGCATAGTTTTCTGCCCAGTAGTGCGTATAGAAATTGCCCCCATTGTTATCTGAAGCAAGAGAGTTTCTTGCTGATTTGAGAACCTTTACCATTATGAAAGGAGTTTGACTTGATTCTAGGAATGGATTGGTTGTCTAAACAACGAGCCATTGTTAGTATGGTCAAGGCAGTAGTGTTGGAATGCTCGACCCGAGTTTGAGGTGATAGTACATGGCATTAGATTGGCGCAGTAATCGATGTGATTTTATTATCTGACTTGGGGAGACTGATGAAGAAAGGCTGTGAGACATTCTTGGCCTTGATACTTGACTCTGAGAGAGGTCAAGTTGATGTGGAAAAGATTTCAGTAGTAAGAGAATTTTCAGATGTATTCCCTGAAGAGTTACGAGGCATTCCTCTTGAGAGGGAGGTGGACTTATCCATAGAAATTATTATAAAGACGGCCCACAGTATGCAGGGCACCATACGAGAATGAAAAACCAACGGACTTGAAAAGTTAAAGAGTCAATTACAAGAGCTTTTGGATAAAGGTTTTATCCGACCCAGTGTGTCACCTTAAGAATTTGTTTTTAATGAAAAGAAAGATGGCACATTACATATATGCATTGATTATCGGCAAATCAATAAGGTGAAAGTGAAAAACAAGTATCCATTGTCGAGAACCGAATATCTTTTTGATCAGTTAAAGGGAGCGGGTGTCTTTTCGAAGATAGACCTACGATCAGGGTATTATCAGCTAAGAGTGAAAGATGTCAATGTCTGAAGGCGCATTTAAATTTCGATATGGCCATTATGAGTTTGGCAATGCCATTTAAGTTGACTAATGCAGAAATGACATTCATGGATTTAATGAATAGGATATTCCAACCATATGTGGATCAGTTTGTTTTGGTCTTTATCGATGACATCTTGGTGTATTCTAAGGATGCACAGGAACATGAACAACATCTGAGAATAGTCATGGAGACGTTAAGAGAAAAGAAATTATATGCTAAACTCAACAAATGTGACTTTTGGCTAAATAAAGTTTCTTTCCTAGGTCATATTGTGTCAGTTGAGGGTATAAGAGTGGACCCTATAAAGATTGAGGCCGTTGTAAATTGGAAACCACCTCGAAATGTAACCGAGGTGAGAAGTTTTGGGCCTAGCAGGATATTATAGAAGATTTGTGAAAGGATTCTCTGTTATAGCTTATCTTCTCACCAAATTACTCAGGAAAGGAGTAAAGTTTGAGTGGACAGATAAATGTCAGAATAGTTTTGAACAGTTGAAAGAAATGTTGGTTAAAACACCAGTATTGACGTAGCCTACCTCGGGAAAAGAGTATAACCTATACAGTGATGCTTCAGGCATTGGTTTGGGATGTGTGTTAATGCACGATGGAGAATTAGTGGCTTATGCATCCAGGTAGTTGAAGCCACATGAACAAAATTATCCCACTCATGACCTAGAGTTGGCTGAGGTAGTGTTTGCTTTGAAAATATGGCGACACTACTTATATGGGGAAAAATGTAGAATTTACATAGATCACAAGAGTCTCAAGTACCTGTTGACTCAGAAAGAATTAAATTTGAGATAGCGGAGGTGGTTAGAGTTATTCAAAGATTATGATTGTATAATAGATTACCACCCCTCTAGAGATTTTGGAACGAATTGGCCCTATGGTATATCATTTGACACTCCCTCTAGAGTTGACCAAATTGCATAATTTGTTTCATGTGTCGATGCTTCGGAGATACCGCTCTGATGAGTCGCACATACTACCAGTGCAAGAGATACAAGTACAGGCAGATTTGTCATATGATGAGGAGCAAGTTATTACGGCTCGAGAGGTGAAAGCAGGTTCTTGGAATAAGAAATGCAGATTAGTGAAGTGCTCTGGAAGCACCATGGCAAGGAAGAAACTACTTGAGAGCCAGAAGCAACTATGAGCCACAGTGTCATGACTCTTCAAATCGAATTATGAATTTAGGGGACAAAATTCTTTTAAGGAGGGGGGGGGGGGGAGAGTTGTAATACCACAAATTATACCCTAACAGTTTCATAACTTGTTTTGGGTATAATAAAAGTAAATGTATATTTTTTTGGAATAAAATAATGCTAAAAATAAAATAAGAAAAATATGGAATTAATACAAGAGTTAAAGGTAAATTAGTAATTTACTAATTCAGGACCCAAGGGTCATAATTTATGAAGATTATAGGCTAAAGTGGAAATATGAATAAATTGATTTGCAAATAGAGGGGAGTTGGAGGACCAAATAGCAAAAAATTGGACATTTGACCCAAATGGGTATTAAACCAAACAAGGCCTTAAGAAATATCTCATTTTTGGCTTTTGGATAAGGCAAATTTGGTGAAGAGAAGAGAAGAGAAGAGAAAGAGAAGAAGGAGGAAAGAAGGAAGAAGGAAGAAGGAAGAAGAAAAAGAGAGGGAAAGCCAAGGTATGGAAACTGTGTTTGGAACTTTGGTATGGAAATTGTATGGAATACTAGTATGGAACTTGTTGGAAAATATTTGTTTAAGTTGGGTTAGGAGAAGAGCCACTGGCACTGATGCATGTGTATTTTGGTTAGCCTAAGTTAGTTTTGTAGTTTTGTTTTGAAATGGGTTGATTTGGTGAAAAGAATTCAGGCGAAAATGGCCAAAATTGGCCATTACATTCTACGAGCACCCTGCGCCTAAGCAGGGTCACGCCTGGCGTAGGGTGAAGCCTAGGGAGTAGAGCTTCGCCCTAGGCGGGCTCGCCCGCTGGGCGGACTCGAGATGGGTTTTTTTCATTTTTCTAGTCCGCCTAGGCGTAGAGAAGCTTTGCCTAGGCATACCTACTAGTTATGTTTTAGTTCTTCTCTTCCGTTAAGTCTAACGATTGTCCATTGGATTAATGAGGATCCTAATGAGTAAATGAAAGGGTTTGTACAAGTATAAAAATAATATGAAAAATATTTTGTACCTCGCTGCCTCGGCGAAGTTTCGCTTTGCCTCGGCAATCCGATCGTAGGGTAAACATTGTTTCTTGCCCTCATTTTCTAATGTGTTTAAAATGAAGTGTTATCCCTTGGTTAAGGGATAAAAAGATAAATGTGTAATGAAGGCATATAGAAAAATGTATAAATGTCTAAATAATACAAGAATAAAGATGCATGCGGAAATGATAAGAAAATATCGCATATGATTACTGGATAACAATAGTTATTCAGGGATATGGGATATATATTGTAAATGAAATAAAGAAACAGATTGTCTGCTTAGAACTTAGTAGAGGGATAGATGGGCATTCCTATTAGGGAAAAGAGTCTGCAGCATTATTGATTAGTTGGCCTCATTTGGGTCTTTACAGCGCCTTCGGGCCCTTATAGAATGGTCATTGTCTCGTACAATGATAACAGCTCCTTCGGACCCTTATAGAATGGTCATTGTCTTTGTCTGATGATAACGGCGCGCCCGGGCGGGCCGCATAGATGGTCGTTGTCTCGTACAATGATACTTGACTGTGGTCCTTACATTTCATTGTCTCATACAATGATTATAGCACCTTCGGGTCCTTATAGTTCCCGTATCCACTTCTAAGGTATTTGCAGGCATGAAACATAAGATAAATGACAAAAATATGCAAATGACATGACATGATATGAGAAACATATCATTGCTATGTGATGATACGTATACAATGATAAGTACAAGAAGCAAAAATGTAAATGAAAGATGATATGGAATGAAACATGATAAGACGAATAAGTATGATACATGTAGAAGCATACCTATAAATGATATGTTACAGAAACACTTGAAGGCTAAAGCATGTGTATATGTAAATGAATGTTAAATTTATATGCGAGTTGTCACAAAGTGGCGATGACCATATTAGAGGTCGATCCACATGTATTATTTCCCACTAAACTATACACTTAGCGGGTGTTTCATCGGGTGTAGATACGGGGAGATGCGGGAAGCAGAAATCAGGACAATCCACATCGTGACCAAGACTGACACGCACTAGGTGCCAATTTGAAGACCTTTTGGTATATTTTTGTATATGTTTTGCTTTTGTAAGCAATGTAAAAATTTACATATGTTGAACACTCCCATTTATAGAGTTTTGAATATATTTTGTACTCTACTGCTACAAAATATATTTCAAGTTAAAGATACATGAATGAAGAAGCTAATGGTATGGTAAAAAGTAAAATTTAGTTACAAGTTAAGTGGTATCAGAGCACACCTCGTGTTGAGGGCGTCACAAGTTAGATAGTAATAGAGGCGTGACAAGATTAGTGGTATCGAGGAACACCCGGAGCATGGGGACGTGATAGAAGTAGCATGAATTATTTTTAAAAATTAATATAAAAAATTATTTTAAAAAAAGTTATGAATTATTTATATATATTTATATGGGTTAATTACATAAATGGTGTCTTAACTTTTCCATTTTTTCTATTTTGGTGTCTAAATTGTATTTCTGTTCAATTAAGTGTCTAAACTTTTTTATTTTTTCTATTTTGGTGTATCAACTTTATTTTTGTTTAAAAGTGCCTAAAATTTTTTATTTTTTCTATTTTGGTGTCTCAATTTTTTTTTTCAATCAAGTGTCTAGACTTCTTTATTTTTTGTGTTTTGATATCTCATCTTTATTTTTTTCAATCATGTGTTTAAACTTTGATTGAACCAAATAAAGTCGATACACCAACTTTAATTTTTCAATCATGTATTTTTTTCTAGACTTATATATATATATATATAGTATTATTTTAATATAAAAAATTAAGATGCCTATTTACCTACAAACTACAGCAGTAGGTAAATCAATGATAAGTAAGAATAAATATTTTTACCTACTGAATAGTTTTGTAGGTAAATAGTAATAGGTAAATTGTCAACAATATCTACAAAATTGACACTGTTCTGGAAATTGAATAGTTTTATAAGGTAATATTAGTAGATAAATTATGTAGGTAAGTTATTAGCAGCTAATATCTTTTAAAGTGGTGCCATATTTACCGATTGAATAGTTTTATAGGTAAATATTAATAGGTAAATTATAGGTAATCTGTAAGTGAACTGTTAAAAATTAATTATTGCTAATTTAGTAGGTAATCTGTCGATAAACCCTTATTTTTACCTACAAAGTTGTATTAGTAAGTAAGTGGTCGATTAGTAAAGCGTAAATTCTTGTAAATTATATCCCGAAAGTGGAATGTATGTAGGAAAGGGTATATGAGAAGCGTGGTATGTGGGTTGAATGCTTAATTACTATTATTAAATCAAACATTAATAAAGTTAGTACTTCCTACGCTACATGCTTGAGTCGTATCTATGACATGGTAGATTTATGACATGTTAATTATGATACATTACGTAGATTAATTAACTAAAATCATATACCCGACTTTCAAATTGATGCAAAATATGTGTGAAATTTGTATTGAGGCAAAACTGACCAAGTCATATTTTCAAAGTATTGAAAGACACACTAAACATTTGGAGTCAATCCATAGTGACATATGTGATTTGAAATTTGTACAAACAAAAGGTGGTAATAAATATTTTATTACCTTTGTTGATGATAGCACCAAATACTATTATGTGTAACTACTCAAAAGTAAAGATGAGACAATAGAAAATTTTGTTCTCTATAAAAACGAAGTAGAGAATCAACTCAACAAGAAAATTAAAGTGCGAAGATGTGATCGAAGTGGTGAGTATGAATCGCCATTTGTTGATTTTTGTGCTCAACATGAGATTATATATGAAACCACAACACCTTATTCACCTCAATCCAATGGAGTAGCTAAGGGAAAGAATTGCACTCTAATGAATGTAACGTTGATAAGTTTTGGTCTACTACAAAACATATGGGGAGAAACCATTTTGTCTGTTAATTACCTTTTGAATAAGATACCTAAAAATAAAGCAGAAAAAACTCTATATGAGTTATGGAGAGGACGTCAATCATCCTATAAATACTTGCGAATATGGGGATGTTTAGTCAAAGTGATAGTTCCTCCACCTAAAAAGGTGAAAATAGGTTCTAAACCTATTGATTGCATTTTCATTGGTTATGAACATAACAATACTACTTATCAATTTATTGTCCATGAGTCGAATATCCCAGATATTCATAAGAACACGACTCATGGAATCGAGAATGCATCATTATTTTGAAGATGTATTTCCATATAAATCAAACAAGAGCCAAGCTCATCAAAACAAGTGCTTGAGACTATTAATGAAAATAGTTATGATCAAGATAAAGACGGTGAGGTAGAACCTAGACGGAGTAAAAGAGCAAGGACAAAAAAATATTTTAGTCCAGATTTTCTGACATATGTGCTTGAAGGAAGGTGGACATATGGACTTTCAAAGGGCAATGAATATAGGAGTCTCATGTGGAAATAGGTCATTAAGAGTTAAATTGATTTCATACTACATAACCATACTTGGAAACTATTAGATCTTCCACCAGGTTGTAAACCTTTAAGTTTCAAGTGGGTTTTCAAAAGGAAAAGGAAAGTAGATGGATCAATTGACAAATATAAAAGCAAGACTTATGATCGAAATACTTTATAAAAACAAGTGAGAGGCTTTGATTATTTTGACACACACATATTCTCTCGTGACAATAATAAATTCCATAAGGATGTTGCTTTACATTCACGCCCTAAACACAGAAGTTCATCAAATGGATGTTAAAACAATCTTTCTTAATGGAGATTTAGATAAAGAAATCTATATGGAGCAACTTTAGGGGTTTTCTGCTCCAGGACAAGAAAAGAAAGTCTATAAATTAGTGAAATCATTATATGAGCTAAGCGAGCACGAAACAATGACATGAGAAATTTGACAATGTCATGATGTCACATGACTTCAAAATTAATGAATGTAATAAGTGTGTGTGTGTCAAAGACACCAAACATGGATATGTCATTGTATATCTGTACGTAGATGACATGTTTATTGTCAGTAATGATGATAAGATGATTACATCTACTAAGCACATGTTGAATTCAAGCTTTGACACGAAAGACTTAGGACTTGCTGATGTTATATTGGGGATAAAAATACAAAGAACGTCAGATGGACTCGTTCTAAGTCAATCACACTATGTTGACAATATTCTTGGAAAGTTTGACAAAGATAATTCTGGCATAGCCAGAACACCGGTATATATAACTCTCATCTCTCCAATAATAAAGTAGAGTGTTTCTCAAGTAGAATACTCTAAGGTAGGCAGTTTAATATATGAGTAAGGTTGTACAAGACTGATTTAACCTATACAATCAATAAATTGGAGTGAATGCGAGTAACCTTAGAGCTAAGCATTGACAACGAGTAATGAGGGTATGAAAACACTTACGATTTACTCGTGATTATGGGCTGCATTATACAAGATATCTTGTTGTGCTTTAAAGACACAATGATGCTAATTGGATATCTAATGTTAAAGATTCAAAATCCCAAAGTGGTTATGTGTTCACATTAGGAGGAGCAATAGTCTCATGGAAATCCTCAAAACAAACGGTTATTGCCAAATCCACAATGGAATCTGAGTTTATAGCTTTAGATAAATGTGGGAAAAAGGTTGAATGACTATGCCATTTCCTAGAGGATATTCCAAGATGGCCAAAAATTGTGCCTCTAATATGCATACATTGTGATAGTCAATCTATGATTGGTAGAGCACAAAATAGTATGTACAATGATAAGTCTAGACATATTTGTTGTAGACACAACACCATTAGACAATAACTCTCAATTGTTATTATCTCTTTAGATTATGTAAGATGTAATGATAACATCGCGGATTCGCTAACCAAAGGGTTAAATGGAGAGCTATTTGAAAAAATCATCGAGGGGAATGAGACTAAAGCCCATAAAGGAACAAGTTAATACAATGGATACCCAACCTAGTTGACTGGAAATCTCAAGATCTAGGTTCAAAAGGGACAACTAAATTGTAAAGACTTTAATTTGTTCACTATGGGGATCTTCTCATGTCCATTCCTGTGATGAAACATTGATGCTCATACGAAGAAGGTTGAGCTATGTTTTTAATGATATCCATGCATTTGGAAAGAGTAACATGAGCTATTCTTAATTTAGGAGATTACCTATGTAAGGGTGAAGTGGGGCTATTTCAAAAGGAATTGAATAGGGCACAATTCCTATTAAACTCTTGTAGAACCAGGCCCATGTTCATGGCCCAAGCCTGCTGTAAAGTGAGGTGGAAATATTAGAAGATTATGTGTGTGGTATGTCATCGTCACACAAATGACGGAAGCGAGTTCAATGACACGCATCATGTCCCCTTTGTTGGATTACAGTCTAGTTTCTACAAAGGAAGGTTCAAAGGGTAACACCTACCTCTCCTATGCAGGTTTCAACTGTTGTACTCTATCACTTATAAGGAATCGTTTGTCCTGTTTTTGGATGTCAAATTCATTCAGGTGGAGAATTGTTGGAATTTATCCGTTCTGGATTTGAATGAAATTTTAAACCCTTTTTAAAACATTTGGAATTGAAGTCGTTTAAAGTTATTTATGGGGTTCATTCAAATATTAGTTTAATAGCGAAGCGAAAAGTGAAGCTTTCATTTGTTTGTTCGGCTCACTCTTGCAGTGTATTTAAGAGGCGGAGTTCCTAACTCTCTTTGAATATGAAATATCGCTACGTCAAATCTTGTTCGATTCTTCTATCTATGACATAACTACACACATTTTTCGTTTGCTAAAGTGACTGCAGCAAGGTGCAATTGTCGCCATTCGAAGATCGTTTCATCCTAGGAAGCAAACGCTAAGAATTTCTCAAGGCACTATCAGAGAAGACGAATTTGCATTAAGAAGATTGCGTGCTCACAAGACTTATCTATTTCATTATGTAATTTGTCTTTGTAATTTTTCTTCTCTCATCCTTCTTTTGTTTCATTGTATTCGCAATTTTGTAATATATACAAGAATCAAAATATTAAATACGAATATATAAATATTTAGATTTTACGGATATATCGAAAATATTGGTAAAATATTTGTAGATATTTTTACAAAAATATCGGTAATTAAAAATTATTCAAATATTTAAATTTTTTTAAACAAAAATATTAAAATTAAACAAGAATATACATATTAAAAAATTATTTTATTAAGTATAAAATACCAATTAACTTTTGAAAAATATTTGAAATTCTAAATATATTTATATTTATTTATTAACCAAATAAATTACTTTTAATTTTATACCTTTCAAATTATTACTTTGTTAAAACATATTTCATCACATTAAAAATAAAAATAATTATTTTATGATTTTACAAGAAGTGTTTATTTGTTAAAAATATTCATAAATAATAAGAGGGTATGTAATAACAACTTGCACTTAAAATTAACTAGTGAAGGAGAGGTAATTATTCCACTTTTTGGACGGGAAATCGACGAGAATTATCGATAATGGCCGAAAAAATCATTGACCGACTATCGGGAGGATATTATGACCCAATATAGAAATATCGAGCGAATATTTAGATTTTTTGTTAAGCGAATATATAGTCTCGCTGCCTCGGCTTGTCAACTTCTCCTGGAGCCCTAGAGTTTTAACTTCTCTTCATCTGGAAAACACAATCTCGTAAGAACCCGATCCCACAAATTCTTCACTCTTCTCACGTATCACGCCACTGACCCCAAACCCACATACAGAAGACTCTCCATTTGTAGCATATTCACTTTCATCACAAAAGTCTAAGTCCATTCGATCAACCAACTTAAGAAATATCATCCCTTCTTTCTGCAAATCCTCAACTAAATCTGTCAAGACGCGCAAATCCATAGGAATAATATGCAGTAAAGAATACTGGTAGCTTCAATGTAAAAAGAATAACTCTAAATGTAAATGATTTGTTTAACTTTTCTTCATTTATTTATTTTTATTTTTCCAATTTGTTTCAGTAAATGTAAAGAATATTGGGTAATTTCAATCATCGATACTGTAGTTGGATAAATGTTGTGTGATTGTCAATGTTGAGTGATTACCGAAGAAGGCTTTGCGAAGGCCTGTTTGCATTATGAAAAATCTAGAAAAATAAATAAAATAATTTTTTGGATTCATTGTTTGAGATTCAAGACTATTTGTGCCGGGTTTGGGATGGGGTGGTAATGGAATTTACAAAATTATTACATAATCAGTATGGGAATGGGGATCCTAACCACGGGTTTGGGAAGGGTATGATAAAGAATGAAATATTTTGGGATAGGAATGAGATAGACCCATCGTGTTGCCAACCATGACTTTGGTTTCGAGTCTTTTAATAATAATTTTTCAAATAAATTAGAAATGGTCGTCCATAACATAATTTTCCTTTAAGATTTGTTTGGTTATTAAAAGATTTGAGGGAAAATACAAATAAAAAATAATAGAGGAAGAAAAACAACAATAAAAAGAAAGGTAAACACCTTATATTATTTTTATTTAATATTTTAAACTCATTTTATTTATTTTAATTCATAATATAAAGATTGATAATTTTAATATGTTTAAGTTTTTTATTTAATTTTATTATAATTTGATTTGTTAAAAAAAAATCTTTTAGTATCTTTTACGTTCAACCAAACATAATTTTAATTACTTAAGAAATTAAATGGAGATGGATATTTATTTTAGGAATAATGCATTCGCAGGTGTACTTCACACTTTTTTGGCATTCTGGAAATTTAGATAAAAATTTATTTGTTGCAGATAATATATGAATTTAAAATTAACAGTATAATGAGGATGTATTAAAAGATATATATAAGGATGATGAATTTTCTCATAGTATCCATTTATTTATAATTATTTTTTAAGAATAATTAAAAAACATTTTAATAATAATTTTATTTTTTAATAAATAATTTTTGTATAATATTTTAATAAATATATAAAAAATAAAATAATTATAATACTTAATTTATTTTTAAGTTATTTTAAAAAAATAAATATCATAGGAAAAATTCATCTTCATTATACAAAAATTAATATATTATCTACAAAAAATAAATTTTTATCTAAAATTTGAGAAAATCTATCTTTAAATGAAAATGATTATCCTATCTACTCAATTTTTTTTTTAAATCTATATTTTAATTTATTCAATATTATATAATATTTTTATAACATTCTAAAAAATAAAAATAAATTTATAATGATAAATAATTTATTTCTTAAGTTATTTTGAAAAAAATAAAATACCATGACAAAATATATGGAGATTTATATTGATGATCTTTATTTTCAAATGGGCTGAATTTGGAGCGTATGGGGGTCGCCGGGCTGGACCCTGGATCGTTTGAGGGTTGGGATGCAGGCGTCTGGATTGTGTGGGGCGAGGAGTGGGATCCCGGTGCCACTTGGCTGGCGTCTACTTGGGCCCAGACCGTAACTTTCTCTCTCTGCCTGCTGACGAAAAGGGGTCGCGAGGGTGTGCCGGTGGTCGCTCCCGGATACTAAGTCGGTTTCTTTAAAGGGAAAGAATTTAGAGAGGGACGAGTGTATGCGGGTTAGAGTGAGGCGTACCTTTCAGATGGGTGGTCTTATATTTATAGTAGATGTTCGGCCAGTTGGATGGTAATTAGGGAGTCTTTCATTGGATGGGATATTTCTTATTTTAGTCGTGTCGGATTCGGTCATAGGATATAGAGAGGGAGCGTGCACTTGAGATATCCTCCTTCCCTTGGGGGGGAGATCAATGCGATGATCATTATTATTTTCCCCTTCCCCTTATTGAGCGAGATTTGGTTGAATCCCGGTAGAGTAATATATGGTTAGGAGTTATTCTATTCTCTTGTTCCTATGGGTCTTCCATAATTGCTCGAACTACCCTTGGTTTGGTTAGGATCATGGAGAAACAACTAAAGCTATCCTCTAGCGATTTGGGCCTGACGGGCGTAATCAAGCAATCCCGAACACTGCGGGCTTGCTCAGCGGATCGGGCTCCGTTTTCCACGGGTGCGAGTGGAGCTGTAACGCTTATTTTAAACCTGTCGGTTGCCCCGGCCCCTTGTGTGCGCTGGCGTGGGCAAGGGCTGTAAGTCTTCTCGTATCGGCTGGCGGTTTCCACGCGTCTGTTCGGGGCTGGTTTAGTTAAGGCCTTGTCGCCGTCATATGTCTTGGGGTAATGATGACTCTTAGGTTCTCGCGCTCGTTTTTCTCACTCCTTCCAGTTTCCTTCTGTTTCTTTTGCGGATATCTTTTCGGTCTTATGCATACGCTCCCGGGACCGCTTTCTTTCTGCTTGTTACGTCGCTTTTTGCGCTTGATCTTTCTCTATTGTATCTTTGGTCGGGTGTGTCGTATCATTTTCGGTTTCTTTTTCGGTTAGTGCCGGCGACGAAGCGTTGGGAGTTCACATCCGATTGGCTTTATTTCTTGTCGCTTGCCTCCGTGTGGTGGTCGCTCTTAGCTGGCTGCAGTTGGTGAGGCGATTCTTCGGTTCTTGCCCGGTGTGGAGGGGCGGATTTGGGAGGCCGGCGCCAGACTTGGCTCGGTTGTGGTCGAACTTTAGGATGTTCTGGGGGCACCTCCTCTTCCTCTAGGCAAGGAAAGGGAGGGTGAGCTGATTGACTATCCGAGGGATGCAGTTATACCGACCTCGCGTTCAGCATGCTATAGCGAGTAGGGACTAGCGAGGTTAGTCAACCTTCATATGGGGCCCATTCGCCCGAGCAGCTTAGGCCTCCCTTTTGGTGTTCGGGTGTGGTCCCACGATGTTTTGACCTTTCGTAGTTTCTGTGCAAATGGTGTGCTTAGCGAGAGTCGCCTTTGAGAATGGTCTTCGTTTTCCTTTGCACCCGCCGCCAAAGGGGTTTACAACATTTCAATGTTTGCGCCCCGACTCGCACCCACGGTTGGGGGTATTTTAGGACCTTTATTGGTCTTCTTTAGGGATGCAGGACTCGGTGTTCCCAGTGTAGCTTTGCTTCTTTATCTTTTTACTCCGAAGGATACCACTGAGGGCTTCCTTTATTTTTCTAGGCGTCCTGGATCTCCTCTGGTGATTTAGTCTCCACTTAACTGCTTCAGTGTGGAAGGGTTGTTTTTTTGTTAGTGGTCGAGGTTGGGAATACGACCTTCTTAACAAAGATGACACACTGGGCGTTCCGGTGGCTTGGACCACCCCTGAGAATCTCCGTAAGTGTTTGTGTCGTTTATGGTATGACTTGTGCGAGGTTGTCGAATATTTAGGCTACGTGTCATGTTTCCACAGGGAAACCGGTTGATCACCGGTCTTGCGAATGATCTTTGTAGTGTGTTGAGATTGGCCGGATGTTACTGCGCTCGCCCCTACAGCGGAGCTTCAATTAAATGTCCGGACATTGCCGGCCCCTCGAACTGGAAGCCTGCTCGCCCTGTTGCTTTGAGGCCCTCGCCTCCTCCTGCCAAGAAAATCTCTCCCGTCGGGCCTTTGCATGACCACTCGGCGGGGAGAGGTTTTAGCTCAATTAGGCGTCCGGAAGCCCGGGTGTGACGGAAGAAATCGGGCTTCGTTGATGGGGATAGGCTGACTTGGCCCAAGGTTCAAGATTGGGAGTATCCCTAAATCTTCTCGGTGGTCTTTACTCAAGATTTGGAGCGGGTGCGAGTTGCCGTGGCCGAGAAGCTCCTGGTTTGAGCTCGCGGACTCCTTCCGCCGTCTGTGCGAGGCGAAAAACCTCTTAGATTGAATCAGGTCGAACGGTAGTTGGCGAGTTTGCACCATCTGCAGATCCTAGAGTTCGCGACGGGAGGGCGTCGGTCGCCCCCTCGTCGGGAGGCGGAGGGTTGAAGAAGAAAAAGGCCCGGTCGGAAACAATGACGGGATGGGGACTCCTTGCTTCTTAATGCCGAGCTCGCGGCTGGTGTCGTATCGTCCATCCTGAGGGATTCCGATCTTGGGAGGTCGAAAGCGTTACTTTGTCGACGGAGCTGCTCATCTCTTCAAGGTGTTGCCGGTAAGTTCCGTGTCTGTTGCATCTATTTGGGTGCTAATCTCGCGTAGGATGTTGACCCGTGTTTGATGTGCGGGTAGCCACTCATTTGAAGGGGCTTGGCTGAGAAGGCCCAGGCTGAATGAAAACATGTGAAAAGTGCTCGGATTTATAAGGCGAGAGGCGAAGCCTCTTACTTAGGCGAGGCCCAGAGGCTACAAGGGGCAATGGGGAGGGCGTGATTGAAGTCCCATGAAAGGTAGAAGGCTTAGGTCCCGGTTTGGGCACACCCCATGTCGGCCCGGGTGCTCGGGCGGAGATGGGGCCCCCGAGTTCGAATGCTTTGATGGTGGTTGAGCGGAGGCTTCGGGAGGTTCGTGGAGAGTTGCGGGTTGCGCAAGACGACTTGGCTGAGACCCGGGATGGGCTGCAATCAGCGGGTACGACCTGGCTGATAAGGGGGAAGAACATTTCATCCGGGGGTGAGTTGCGGGAGTCTCGGAGGACACAGCGTGGGTCGATGTTGAGGAAGCTGGGTGATAAAGCGGTAGGTGCGGCCGTCCTTCAGGCCGAGGTGCTGCCTTGGGGTAGCCTCGTCGGGGCCTCCGAGGGGGCATGGCAGGCGGAGCGGCTGAAGGAGGGTATCCGCGGATTGCATGGGGACTGTCGACAGATTTCTTTGGTTGCTCAGAGGGACGAAGTTATCGGAAGATTGAGAGACCAAGCCAGCGCTCAGTGGGCTTCAGGGTGGCTTGCTTTTCAGCGGAAAGGCCCGATTAGTAGCTATACGAGACTTAGACTTGACTTAGATCTTCCTAGTGACGAGGAGGCGAAGGAATCTTTCTCTGCAAATTATTCTCGCGAGATCCAAGACCCACTCTGAGGCCAGGCTTCCCTCTTCTCATGCGTCAAAAGCTTGGGTGGAATGCGGCCAAAACACATGTACAATTTTTATGACACTATTACGAGAACTGTCGACTAATCCACTGTGATGATGCCCGATAAACTTGTTCAACGTGAGACCCGAATGAAGCATTTACACCGAGTTTATATAACAAAATTACCAAGAAGCCCATTATCTAATCGAGGGCGATCTTGCTGCCAAGCGTGGCATTATACTATATAAACCAAAAAAGAATCTCCTCGAGTAAATCATTTTTCAAAGTTTGGTTTTGAAGTGCGATGTGCAGTGCAGTGACAAATGTAAAAATGGATTTAAGTCGGATATGTCGATCCCACGAGATCTCGAAATTTTAAATCAACTGCACGACTACTCAATTTCCATACTATTTGGACCCTTTAAATGATAGTAAGATCAACATTAAGGTCTTTGGAAAGTTAAACGAACAAAGGGAAATAAGCTGAATAAGCGATAAGCGATGAATATAAAGAATAAAGAATAATCATTAGTTAGGCATTTGAATAGGAATTGAATAATTATCGATTAGAGAACACATTATGATCAATGCTATTGTGAAGTATCAATTCACATTTGTCCAACTTGTTAATTGTGCTTGTGAATTCCAGTTTCAAATCATCCAAGGCGTTAATAGTTCGAATTTGGATCTCTCCACGCTTCATTTCATTATCTAATTTTGACTGTTGATTCTCTCGAATGAGGGAATTAGATAACTACTTTTTCCACCGGGGACTTCCTAATTCGCGGGTATTTTCTTTTGCAATACTTCATACCCCTTTTATGGGTGTACACATAGCTCCCAGTTATCGGTCAAAGTAAGGATATGTTCTAGGTTACTCTTCCTCAAAATTAAAATGAGATCACCCTCTCTCCTTGATTAGATCTCGGCTAACGGGGGGATTGGCTTCAACTGATGATTGAGGAATTGAACTCTCTGCTTGTTTAAATTGATAACTCATTCAACTCGTTTGCGATTTCAAGTGAGAAGAGGATTTATCAAGTAAACTCCTTGAAGCTCATTGAATCTCTAATAGCAAGTTAAATATACCTTCAAAGAATATTCATAACTCCCGGGATTGTCATCTCTGTGTAATGGGAGGACCTCCCTTGAAATGACGATAAAGCTTGACTCTTAAATCGAAGATTATAAGAGCGATATTCGGTCAAACTCTAAACCCATGCTTAAGAAAGTAAATTCATAGTAGATGTCGCAATTCTTTTGGAAATAACAAGGAAAGATAATTTAGACAATAGCATTCATAATGGAAGATTTGGGTTCCTCGATTCTTGAATTACACACTACGACATTCCTGCGATCATAAGAATAAGCGCATTTCAAAGCGGATATGAGCGAATTCGAGGAATTTGTACGAACTTCAGCATTCCCGGGTAGTAATTTGAGAAAAGAATTGAACTCACGTCGGCTTCATCTCAAAGCAGATAACATCCAATTCAGAAAATAAAAGAAACTGAACGATGAATCCTAATCTAATCTATCCATATTAAAGAAAATAAAAGAAAAGAAAAGAAAGAAAACTAAAAATAAGAAAATGAGCCTTGACTAACGAACCTCGTGTGGCGTATTTACTTTCCTCTTGGATAGCTCACAACGTATTTATAGGGTTTTCAGTTGAATTTTAATCCCGATGGCTTTCTTGTGGATTTTGAGTATCCGGGCCCGAGTCACTGTTCAAATGCGACATAACTGCATGCGCGACCGGTATCCTTGTCGCGGGCCTCTCTATCTCACGTCGCGAGCTGAAGCTTTCTTGTTTATGCGGCCAGGCTGTTCCATTAGTGATGTCGCGACATCATTCTCTTATCCGCGACGTGACACTTCTTACGCGAGGTTTCCACATGTTATACGATGTTCTGCGACGTCATTCTCTTGTCGTGACATCAACTAAATGAAATGCATCTTTCAACTGATATCTTCTGATGTCGCGACATCTGTCTCTTGTCGCAACATCTCTTTATGGCTCTGTAGATTTGATCTGGTAATTCCTAATGTCGCGACATCCATATCTTTATCCGACAAGCGCTTTATGGAGCTTGACCTTCAGGCGAGGCGGGGTTGGGTGGCCGACCCCGATGTGTTGTCGCGACTATCGCTTATGGGGTGCAGTCTTCACTTGATGGCTTTTGGTGTGTGACTTAGGCCTCTTGTCGTGACATCGACTAAAATGAATTCAGCTTTCAGCGAATCTTGCACGATGTGCGACCCTGTGCATGTATGCGTGACGGCCCGGTTCGACTATTTTCGACTTTCATCACGAGAGGTTCACGATGCGCCAGCGACCTCTCTGTCCCGCTTATTCGTGACGCGCCGACGCCCAGTTCGGGGGCCTTCAGCGGATTCTTGGAGTGATGAGCAACAATCTCTTGTCGTGACATCTAGTCACGCCCTTTGCAGATTTCAACTGGTCTCTCTTCATGTCGCGACCTCGGCTCATGTCTTCTGCAGCATTCAACTTGTCTTCGGATGTCGCGACATCAATCTCTTGTCGTGACATCAACTAAAGGATTCTGCAGGTTTCAACTGTTTTCTCATGATGTCGCGACATCGTATGTTAATAAGTGACATCAGCCGATTCTTGCATGCTTCAATCTTGTGTGCATGTATCTTTCCTTTGATTGCTCTTCTTTGTCGACATCGTGCCCCAGCCAGCGACATCACTTCGCCCTCCACGAGTCTCAAGCTGTTTGTTCACGATATCAGCGACATCAGTATCTTGTCGGCGACCGATTCATGACTACGTAGCTTTTTGAGGTGTGGTTCTTGATGTGCGACCTGCGTCCCTCACGTGGCGACCTCAGCTCATTTCTTTACAGCTTTCTCATGAGCAGTCTCCTGTCGCGACTTCGATATCTTGTTATCCATGTCGCGACACGCATCGATTTCACTTGATTTCACGATGTAAAGCCTCATGAGGAAGCTGGTATTAGCAAACCCCAGCTGCATCAATGACTCGGCCGAGTTCTTTTCATTTAACTCTGCCAATTAGTACTTTTATTCCCTTATTTACGCATTTTCTCTTGCTTTTTCTTCTTTCTTCCATTCTACTGCTAATAACAAATGGGTGAGTTTCGCCATCTGTTCCTGTAGTAATTGTCTCTTTGTTATGAAAATTAAGCTTGAAAAATGAACTAAAAATAGATGACTTTTTAAGCTCATCAAATACGGCTTAAAGTTTTGCTTGTCCTCGAAAGCAAAGAAAAGAAAGATTTGTTTGTCTCAGACAAAATAAGAAAGAATTTGTAAGGACACATTTTTCTCGATTCGTTAAATTTGCGATCAATTTAATTGAAATGCAAGGTATGCATATTACATGCATCTAAGCTTCAAAGTCGAGTTCAAGGTTGGTCTCTACTCTTTATACGCAAAACTAAAGCTGTTGTTGGGAGTTGTTTTACAAGCGACATATTCATTGGATCTGATTGAATAATAGATTATTTTCCTTTCTCATTTCATATTGAGTATTTGCTTTCCATTTAAAAAGTCCTTCCACAATTTGATTATTTCTATTCTTGAAATTCCACTTAGGCTTGTTTTTCATATTGATCTCCACTAATGTAAGATGATTTCAGCCTTCAAGATCGTCCAGTCTTTTAAGGCTTTTTTGTTAGGCTTTGTAGTAATGGGTAGGATGAAAGGAATTTTTAGGTTAAAGTTACACACTGAACTAGCTTTCTCTCCTCCATACGCCCTTGCCTAGCTGTACCCCAGTTTCTATAATAAACTCCCTAAACTTCATGTTTGGGACATCACTTTAATTTTTCAATTCAGAGCTATCGCCCCATATTTCACTTGTAATTCCAGCAGGAAACTTCCTTGTTTGTCAACATTCGAGGAGAGATAGTGCATTGTTTTTAACTTTTAGGCTTTAACACTCTTAGCGAACTTTGGGTTAGTAGCTCCATACCCGAGATGGCATTAGGGTGCTGGTGTTGAAACACCTAGAACTTAATTGTTCAAGAGTTAGGCCACAAGATAAAACTTATCCACATAAACTATTTTCTATTGCATTTTACGCTCTTTGTCTTTTTCTTTTCATTCCCACTTTTTTTTTTTTTTTTGGGTTCACTCAAAAATATATACTCAACTTCATTTCTTTCTTCCTCCTTTGAATTCACAGGTAATCATGGGTTCTTTACTGAAGGATTGATGTCTTAGGATGAGTTGGGGGTTTCCATTGGGTCTATTTTTTGAAAAATGAGGCTTGTTGACTCAATTTACGGAACTACGTATATGCATCGGCATATGAATAGGGATAAAGCTGAGAATGGCTCCAGCGTCGAGAATGGCCTGCATCATCTCTTGTCAGCTGTATCACCTAGGATTTCGCCTCAACCAATAATCTAACAAATTCTAGAATTTGGTTTGAACAGTTGTGACTAACCATAGGGAGTACCTTGACTCATTTTTGTTAATGAGTATTTAAATTAATTGGTATTCATAGGTTCCTTGATTTGTGATCAGCACCTGAGAGCTTCAAAAAATATGTTTTGTTCCTTCTATTGTATTACCTTCCTCAATTCTGGACTTAACAGCTAGACTTAAGTAACTTTTGCACCTTGTGTTTCAATCAAACTGTATTAATTTGGCCCTTATTATACATTTCAGCTCATTCCTAATCTAACTGCTTCATTCAATTCAGTTCATTACATCGGCGAGTTTTGATACGGAGGAACTAATTTCTACTTTAATTTCACATTCATGCAATCACAAGAAAGCAGCACAATCATGGAATCAAACAAATTCAAAATAGCACACGACAATTCAATTTAAATTTCTCATTTTATTCTTGACTTAATTACGGTTGGATACGAGTATGGAGAAGGATGGTAATGAGAGAAGTTAAGCGAGGGGAAAGATTACATTTTTTCTTTTAGAAGAAATAGTCGGGAGCAAAAATGTTGGGGGGATCTAGGTCCAATGTACCTAAATGGGCTGGAAATTCAGGAATTTTCATTTCTCTTCTTTGCTTTCTCTTCTTGGTTTCCTTCTCCATTTGTTCTTCAATGAAAATCTCATTAGAGAGATCAACCTTTTTGTTCAACTCATCCTGCCTCTTTCCCAAGCCATTCATTGTATTTTCCATTTCAGTCATCACCTCTAGGAATTTGGCAAGATTGTTGTTAATCGGATCTAAGTTTCCGACCATTCTTTTGCACATAGGATTACGTATCTTTACGCTGTATCTACATCATCCAATTTCTTCCAAAATCATACATGAGACTTGTACAAAAACTTGAATCCTTTTATTTGCTCCCGGGGTGGCTTCACACTGCGTATCTCTTTTCTTTATACGTTTTTTAAGGTTGAGAATCACGCTGTTGGTTGTTGTTATAAAAAGCTTCATGACTGAGTTTGAGTTTCTGCAACAAATTGTGATCTCTTTCCTTCATTTCTTTTAAACTCTTCCCTTGTTTGCCCAAAAATTTTCCCATGTTCCTCTTTTACATTCGGCTCTTCTCTCCGAGCTGCTTTGTTCTCTTCTCGTTAGCTCCCGGCCGCTGATCCTTTTCTTTTCTATTGAGCTCTTCCTCCTGCATTCTTGGTCTCTTCTCTTCAATTCCTTTTCATAATTACTTTCTCACGAATTCTTTGTAGTCTCACTCCTTCTCTCTCTTTCATACATTCTCTTACACGCCGCATTGAGGAGCTTCCAATACAGAAATTTTGTTCTCTTGTGCTCCCCTTGAGGCTTTCTCCGAGGTTGGAAGTTTTACGTTGCACGGGAGGAGAAGCGCGGCTAAGGGATGGAAGTCTGTTAAGTGCGCCTTGTCTCTTTGCCCTTCGTCCCCAATGCATAACCGTGTAGTCATTGTTGTCGGTGAGTTTTCAAGGTGCTTTCTACGCTCATGAGTGCATCCACCCCTCACGAGTCTCCTTTTACGGTTCTTCCAGCTTGGGCCTTTGCGTTCTCCCTGGCACTCCCACTTCTTTAGGTTTCTTGGTCCCTTCTTGGCTCACAGTCGGGGAGTGGTGGCTTCTGGGTGCCTAACCTTCGACTCTCGAATTCCTTTCACCCCGACCTTGGTATAGGCGTGATTGTTCTTTGGGTGAGGAAACGAGCCTCTTTTGTTCCCTTCATGATACCTCATGATGGGAGTTTTCTATGATAACTCCTATATTGATCTTGTACCCTTTGGTATGGCATACGGCTGGCTCACGGCTTCTTGTTCTCTCAGCATTGCACACATGTTTGTTAAGGACCAAAAGCGAAGCGGGAAATAAAACCATACCTTAGCCTCTTCAGTAAGGCTTCCTCTGTTCACTGTTCTTGGCTTTCCTTCTTCTTGGTTCGACTACACTTTACCGTTAATTTCTTGGCAATCTTTCCAAAAATCTGGGTTTTTCCAACGAGTTTCTTGAATTTGGAACCATGTTTGTGCCTTTGCCGCCATAGGCCTCGTTGATGGCTTTGGCCGTATGAGATAGACTCCTCTAACGAAACAACTCCATCCTTATTTCCTACCATATTTGAATAAAACTTCTCTTACAGTCTTTGTATACCCTGCTTTTGGTGTGAGAACTACTCCCATCCCTATGCGCTCTATCATCTCCTTGAAAGGAGGAGTCACGGGGGGTTTTGAATCTCCTCTCTGTATGAGCACATTAGCATAATCTTCTTCCCTTTGGGAATAAGCTTCATCACGAGACCGAAATCTTCTACTTCTTCTTCTTTTCTCCCTCTTTCCCTTTCCCTTTTACGCTCTTTCTTGAGAAGTCCACGGAGCTTCGAGGTGCTTGATGGCATCTCTCACCTTTGACTAAGCGAATCTCATCTACTTTGTTCTCCTTGGCGAGTTTCTTCTTCTTCGATTGTTAGAGTGTTCCTCATAATCTCGTCTAGGTTGCAGGGACATGGTGGGTATTCAGCCGATTGGAAGCGAAAGCTTTTGGAAAGGTTTTGGAATCTTTAGGGTTTTTCGGGTTGAGATTCGAAGGAGGCGCAGGTGAATGGTTATGTGGGTTGGAGTGAATGAGATAGTTTCAACGGTTTGCAATTCAATCAATGTTTGTGGGCTAATTAATGCTTCAATTAAGACATGTCGACCGGTCACCACTGCTTTTTATTTGAGATCATTAAATTTAGGGCTTTTTTTTTTTTTGAAGTGAGTAGTTGGCACATGTCGCACCTTATGTCGCGACATACCTAGGATGTCGCGACAATGGGACTCCCGAGGTGTTTAATGTGGCGACATCCTTCTCCATTTGAAACTTAATTCACTGTCGCGACATCGCAGTGGTGTCGCGACGTGTATCTCCTTTCCTCCCGATACTCACTTAATTGTTCTTTCCCAGTCACGACATCAATGTTTTGTAGGAATGACGGCTTTGTCGCGACATAACCCTTATCATAGTGACCCTAAATACTAATTCAATGATTTCAAAAACTTTGAATTCTCTTATTGTTCCTAACTTACGTTTAGATCTCTTCGGGCATATTTTAAGCAAGATTTAACAATTAATTCAAATATATCTACGAGAATTGGGTTAGGGAGAGGTTACTCCTTTTTCTCATGTTGCGACTCCTGAGTTCAGCTGGAATTATTCTTTGTGGTGCACAGCTATTCATGTCTTTAAACCTTGAAGATCCACTTTCTGATATTCCAAGAAAATTCATTAAGCTACAATCGATTTCTAAAAATTAAATCTATCCTTCTAAGAAACAAATCTGACCTAATTTATCAACAACTAAAGAAAAAGTAATTTAGATTTAAAATCGAAATTTAAATCCTCATGGTTGCCTCCCGTTGGCTACTCGATTTTGAGTCCTTAGGCGGACTTGCTGTTGTGAGTACTTCTTCTTTTTCCTCAGAACCCGGTTGGAGTTCTTTAATTTCCTCTTCCTGTTGAGATAATGCTTTGGCCTTTGTCCATTGACGAATTCTTCCGTTCCTCCCGAGTCTTATTCTGCTCCAAATGTAGTACTTGATACCCTTTGTGTATGGCCCGCTCCAGGTGGTTTTGTTCCACTGCAGGCTTGACTTCCCGATGCAGGGTGAGCGAGGCTTGTTCACCGATACGAACTCTTTATCAAAATTCTCACGATCATGCCATTCTTTGTCTTGTCTTTATATATTCTAGCATTATCCGCCAGGCTTCATTTCTCGATTCCAATTCGACGGAACGGTTAAGACGATCTTTCTTCCCTTGCGGCTTTTAAAATCGAGGAAGTTTAACTTCTTAATATATGGCCCACATTACCTTGTATTCTAATTGAGAGGTAGATGACATGGTTTTGCCAAAAACAACTACGTATGGGGACATTCAATGGGAGTCTTGTATCTGCGATCCACAGCCAAGCCCAAAGTGCATCGTCGAGTTTGGAAGACCAATCCTTCACCTTGAGCTCACGAGTCTTTCAAGTATTCTTTTGATCTCCTTTGTTGGAAATTTACGCTTGTCCATTGGTGCAGGGATGATAGGCTAAACTCATTACATGCTTGATCCCATACACTCATGAGTTTTACAAATATTTTGTTGCAAAATGGGTTTCCCCATCACTAATGATGGTTCTGGGGGTTCGATCTGCTCAAGAAAATATATTCTTTTTGTAAGAAAACTCACAAGCGTATTAGCATCATTCCTTGGGCGAAACAGCTGCTTCCACCCATTTGGAAGCGTAATCCTACGCTAGCGATATGTATATGTTCCAAATGATGGTCAGGAAAGGGCCTTAAAATCTATTCCCCCGAACATCAAAAATTTGTATCACCATAATACCTTTTAGGGGCATTTCTATTTCAACAGAATATTTCAATCCTTTGGCATCGATCACACAATTTCACCCCTACCTTACGATCTCTCTTAAGATAGTGGGCGATAAAACCACGATTGGAGTATCTTGTGAGCTGTTCTTTCTCCATAAAAATGTCCCCCATATGGTGATGCATGGCATTCATTAAAATGTTGCCTTGTTTCACCTTAGCATATCTTCTTATTATCATGTCAGCACCTCTCTTGAATAATGGTGGGTCCATCCCAAATATAATATCTGTTGTGAGTTAAAGGTTTCTCTTACATTGGTAGGCGGAATTAGAGGCATTACTCCACGAAGCCGGATAATTCACAATGTCGACATACCATGGAAGTTGGAAGGAAACCTTATGCTTGATTGCTCATCCCCAGGAAGTTCTCGGTGGCGGAACATTTTCTTCTTCATCAACTGTGCTCTACTCTTGACAAGTGATCGGCTATCACATTGTCACATCCTTGCTATCCCTTGATTTCAAATCAAACTCTTGCAGCAGCCCGGCACCACCTTATCAATCTTGGCTTAGCTTCCTTTTTCGACATCAAGTATTTGATTGCTGCATGATCAGTGTGAGATTACCGCTGGGAGCCCAAAATGTATTTGCTAGATTTTCACAAGAAGCAAATACTATGGCTAGCATCTCTCCTTTTTCGGTTGTTAGGGTAGTTCTCTTGTGTGTGCTTCATTGAAGGTCTTACTAGCATAGTATGGCTGAATACTTTCTCTTTTCTTTGCCCCCAACACAGCTCACTGGCAAAATCACTGGCATCACACATTATTTCAAATGCGATCCCATTATGGTGCAGCCATTATAGTGTACCAATTTGAGCTTGATTTCGTCAAAGCATTCTTTGCGGGAGTCATGAGAATTGAACCTTGTATCTTTTCAGTAATGCATAGTGGGTAAACTATTTTTGAAAAATCTTTGATGAATCTCTGTGAATCCATGCCCAAAGCTTCCTTACTCCTTTTCTTGTAGTAGGTGGTGCAGAATTTTGATAATGGATACCTTGGGTTAATTCGACTTCTAGTCCGATGCTTGAAATTTTATGCCCCGAAAGAACAATTCATACGTCACCATAAAATGGCATTTTCCCCGGTCGGTGCTTGTTTGTTTGTCTTGGCATCTTTGAAATCTCTTGTTTCCAGATTGTTTAAACATTGATCAAAGCTAGGTCCATACACCAGTAAAGTCATCCATGAAGAGAATTTCCTTCACTTCTTCAACCAAATACGAGAATATGGACATCATACCTGCGGAATGTAGGCGGGCATTACATAACCCCGAATGGCATCCTTAAAGCGAGGTACCATAAGGGGCATGTGAATGTGGTCTTCTCTTGATCCTCGGGTGCAATAGCAATCTCTGATTGTATCCTGAATACCCATCGAAAACAAAAGTGAGGTGTCCTGCTAACACGACCAACATCGATCAATGAAAGGCAAAGGAAATGATCTTTTATGGTTCTTTGTATTCAACTGCAGTAATCGATACATACCCTCCATCAGGTCCCTTTGTTCTTGTTGGAATCAATTGGTTTCTTCATTTCTGATCCACGATAAACCCCCTTTCTTTGGAACCACATGGAATTTGGGCTCACCCGAGGACTATACGAGATAGCATAGATAAAACCCCGGCATTTAACAATTTGGGTGACCTCCTTCGACTACTTCAGCCATTCTTGGATTCGGTCTCCTACGGTGTTCTACCAGGATGGTTTTGAAGTCTCTTCTGCAGAGAATCTTATGCATGTAAATTGATGGGCTGATACCCTTCGAGTTCTTCAATGGACCAAGCAGTGATTCTTTATGCTTCCTTAATATTTCCGGCCAATCTTTGTTCTCGGCCTCACTTAGTCACGAAATTTGAAATGATCAGTTTTTTTTTTGGTAACTAAGTAAGCATACTTTAAATGACATGGCAACTCTCTTTCAAAACTAGCCCATACTTGTGGTTTCTTGATGAATTTCTTCTTTTCCACTATTTTCCCCCATTATCGTTTTTACGTTTTTGCTTCAAGCTCGACCACCGGTTTCTATAGAAGTCATCTATTTGTATGGAGATTCGAATAGACATCTTGATTATCTTGGGAATTCATCTCTTTTTCATTGATAAAGCCCCGGAGTGTTACAATGGCGGTTGTCTCGGGATTGAGTATGAACTCAAACATCAGCTATATTACCTTTCCTTTGTCTGTCTATATTTTTGTATACTTTTGATCAAATTGAATGCGGCGGCTTGCTTCTCCGACCCACCGAGATAAGAACTCCTTTTTTGCATGTATCAATGGGGCGGCTCGAGTAGCTAGGAATGGTCTTTCAATAGCGGGGGTGCCTTGTGAATCTTCTTCCATGTAGGAATGATAAAGGTCTTGGGAAAACAAACTTCCCGGCGGTGACGATACATGTGATGACTCCTTCGGGTTTACCATCGATAAATGCGCCGTTTGAAGAGTAACCGATTGTGGGAGTAAAGCTCCCCCCAAAACTTAGTTTCTTGGCAGAAAGAGGCATCAAATTGATACTAGCTCTGGTCACGAGAGCTTCCACGGAATTCAATTCCTCCGACAATACAAAGGAATTGTGAAACTCCTGGGTCCCTTCGTCTTTCTTGGTAGTTCTTTCACGATTCTTGCCACTTCTGGTAGCGGTGAGATTCATATCCCTTCTTACACTATTTTTCTTTTCTTGCTTAGTATGCCATGAAATTTTGCATAGAGTGGCATTTGAGTTACCACTTCGAGTAAAGGCATACTTATCTCCGACATACGGAAGGTTTTAGAACCTTGCAAAGCGCTCCTCCATCTGACACGCGGTCTTTGTGAAATGGGATTTGCGGGCTTTGATCCTTGGATGTTCTTCCTCTCTATTCTTTTTCTTTTTCTTTCTTCGAGTTCCTCTTCCCTTCCCGATCTTGCTAACGTCTTTGTTCTTTGTCCGTCTTTCTCTTTCATCTCTTCTAGCTCCTTCCCGGCTTCGGTACCTGGCCATGCGATCTTTAGGTTCTTCCTTGTGTCACTTGGAAGGCATCTTTCCTGCGGCTGTTTGAGGGTTAGGGCGGTACCTGTGTCTCCGAGGTTCTTGAGGGGGATGCATTGGTAGTGTTAAGAAAAAAATTTGAGAATTGGTATTAGTTCTTGACTCGTAAACTTTTGCTCATTGGAGGTTGTGACTTCTTATTATCCCCCGTGAAATACGACATACGTTCTTCAAGATTGGGCTCTCAGACCTGGTATTCATTCATTAACTCATTTAGATGCTAACTGGCTGGCTCTTTGGAACCTTGGTGATTCTTGATACCACTTGTTGAGGGTTACATCCCACTGCCTTGGGCATGAGAAGCCCTCCATATCTGAGAAGTTCTCATGGTTCCTGAGTGCTGGGTGATAATGTGCTGGAAAGTTAGGATTGGGTTTGAAATGGTAAGCTCTTGGCTCACCCAAATAATTAACCTCTTCAGCATCATAAAGTTCTTCAGTTACCCTCTCAGCACTTCCCTTGATAATTCTTTTCGATTGCTCCTATTTGCGTAGCGGTGTGTCTTTCTTTCTTGCTTGTCAAACTGTGCATAATGGCATCCAACTTGGCTTCCATGGGTGTCATCTTACTTTCGGCTCCATGATCCCCTTTCCCTTTCTTTGTTTCCTCTTGGCTTCGGAAGGAGTTTTCATGTTACATTTAGCAGTCTTCAATCGACTCTTGCCTCTTCGACACTTTTTCGTTTGAATGCTCCACGACATGAAGCATCGGTGATCCCTTTTGATATATCATTAGCATGATATACAATGTCCATATGAGTTTTCGAGGATCTATCCCATGCATTGGACATCTTCTCGGCCAAACGTTTGAATCTTTCCCGAGCTATGAGCTTTCATCGCCTCAGCTGGAACATTGATTTCCCTCCTTCTTTACGTAATGGTGAGTGGGGAAGAATCCTAAGTGAGCTCTACTAATTCCTCCCACAGTATCCATGAGGAACCATATGGTAAAGATTCATACCAGCCTTGGCTGCTGTATCTCTTAGAGAGAATGGGAGCAGGATGCGATTTTATGACTCTGGTCTCACCCACTCCAACTTAACGGTGTTAGCCATCACGAGAATCTTCCAGTGCTTTCGTTTGGATCTTCGATGGATGACAGAAATGGCGATCTTCTTTGGACCATTATGTCAGTCTTGGCTTCAATTAAAATTATTAGCATCAAGCTACTTGAAATTTGTCGTCGGCCCCGAGTATTCTTCTGTATAATTGGTCTCCAGAGAAATCCTCCATTGTATCGTGATTGGGAGGCCTTCAGCTTCTTATGTATTTGGCGATCCGCCTTTTTCATACGCCATGGTTGAGTTTTACGCCTTCTTGGTCTTTCTCGACCACGGCGTCCTTTCTATTCAGGTGTCGGTTGGAATCGGATCGATGTTACATTTCTTATACATGAGAAGTTTTTTAAAGCAAAACACACTCCCCATTAATAGGATTAGTCAAATCATCAAATATATTCCAATGTGTTTCGTTTAAAGGTTAGTGGCAAGAAATAACCACTTTACCCCTTGACAAACTATTTTGTTCTTTTCTTTAAATGTCGAATTAGTATATCCTTCTTTCATCCCGAATATTTGATTTATTAAATTCTTTTGATCACCGACAACGGCGCCATAAAACTTGTTGGAATCGGCCAAAACCGTATCTGTTTATGACACTGTGCAAAGGACTATTGACTAATCTAACAGCAATGTGCCAATAAGCTTGTTGCGTGAGACAGGCCAAACATTTACACCAGGTTCTTATAACAAAATTACCAAAGACTATTATCTAATCGGGCAATCTTACCGTAAACTTATTGACATTATACTATATAAACCAAATCTCCTCGAGTAAATCATTTTTCAAAGTTTGGTTTTTGAGTACGTGTGCAGAATTACAAGTCGACAAGTAATAAAATGGATTTAAGTCGAGATATCGATCCCACGAGATCACCAGCGGGAATTTTAAATCAACTACCCTGACTACTCAATTTCCATACTATTTGGACCACTAAATGATAGTAAGATCCAACATTAAGGTGCTGGAAAGTTAAACGAACAAAGGGAAATAACTGAATAAACAATAAACGTGAATATAAAGAATAAAGAATAATCAGTAGTTAGGCATTTGAATAGGAATTGAATAATTATCGATTAGAGAACACATTATGATCAATGCTATTGTGAAGTATCAATTCTTATTGTCAACTTGTTAATTGTGCTTGTGAATTTCAGATTTCAAATCTGTCCAAGGCGTTAATAGTTATTGGATCTCTGCACTTCACATTTCATTATGTGAATTTTTTGACTGATTCTCTCGAATGCGGGAATTAGATAACTACTTTCAGGGACTTCCTAATTACGGGTACTTGCATTTTTCTTTTCTTGATACTTCATACCCCTTTTATGGATGTACACCTTAGCTCCCAAGTTATCGGTCAAGTAGGATATATACAACTTCTAGGTTACTCTTCCTCCAATTAAAATAGATCACCCTCTCCTTGATTAGATCTACGTGCGGGTTGTTCACTATTCGAATTGAGGGTGAACTCTACGCTGTTTAAATTGATAACTCATTGACTCACATTCTTGATTTCAAGTGAGAAGAGGATTTATCAAATGTAGCTTCAGTGAAGCTCATTAGATCTCTAATAGCAGTTAATATGCATTGAAAGAAATATTCGTAACTCCGGGTTGTCATCTACGCATCACTCGGAGGACCTCCTTGAAATCGAGGCTTGGTAAACGACTGCCATCGGGTATAAGAGCGTATTCGGATAAACTCTAAACCCATAGCAAGTAAATTCATAAACTGATATTCGCAATTTGCTGGAAACCACTACAGGAAAGATAATTTCTGACAATAGCATTCACTTAATGGAAAGAATTTGGGTTCCTCGATTCTTGAATTACACACTACGACATTCCTCACGATCATAAGAATAAAAGCATTTCAAGTGGATGAGAAGTAAATTCGAGAAATTTATGCGAACTTCAACATTCAGGTATTAGTAATTTGAGAAAAGAATTGAACTACGCATTCGACTTCATCTCAACTGATAACATCCAATTCCGAGAAAATAAAAGAAAACTCGAGCGATAAATCTAATCTAAATCTATCCATAAGTAAAAGAAATAAAAGAAAAGAAAAGAAAAGAAAGAAAACTAAAAATAAGAAAGAATGAGCCTTGGCTAACGGTTATACAAATGCGCTTGGCGCGAAGCTACTTTCCTCTTACGGATAGGCTAGTATTTATGAGTTTTGGGTTGGAGCCTAAATAAATATATTTGCTTTAACATTGGATTTTAACGCGAGTATCAGACCGAGTCAGCTATTGTTGAGTGCGAACATATAAACCTTGTCGATGGAGTGTCTTGTGCGAACTGATCTGTCATGAACACTCAACTGCATCTGTCAGGCCTTGAGAAACATTAGTGGTGATGTGTGAAGACATCGTTCCTCTTATCGCGACGTCACGGCTTGCTTTGCCTAGTTTCGTGTTGCTCTCTGCTGATGCGAAATGAACCTCTCGCCCATGGTGACATCGGCCAATGTGACATCGCTGACTGTTTATCTTGGTGTGGGCATCATCTCTTATGTGGCATCTCTTTATGGCTCTGTAGATTGTCGTAATTCTAATATCGGCGACAGCCGATATCTTGTCGCGGCAATGACACTTTATGGAGCTTCAACCTTACGCCACAATAATTTTCTGCGATTTCAACCTTAACTCAGGTTCGTCGCCACTTGACTCTCTTGTCGCCGGTTATCAACTGAGGCCGCGCTTCAATGATGGTTGTGTCGCGATCAGCCTTCGTCGACATCAACTAGTTAAATTGGGCCAACGGAATCTTCTCGACACAATTTCTCCGTCCCTCGTCAGGATAAAGAGCTCATTTCTTTCGTACTTGACAACCTATGGTTCTTGAGTGTTTGACTTCCGTTCTCTCGTCGCGACACCTAATTTCAGTTCTGGCTCAACCGATTGTTCTTGTGTCACGACAATAACTTGTCGTGACATCCAGTCACGCTCTGCGCATTTCCAACTCCGGTCTCTCTCACGCCGCGCAATTTCGCCATGTTCTTCGCAAAGATTCACTGCCTTCCTGACGTCGCATCAGACTTCATTGCGATTAACTAGAAGGATCTCGCGTGCTCAATCCAAAGCCACGATGTCGCGAAGATTAATATGCTGTCGCGACATCAACTGATATCGTGATAGTTTGAATTTTGTCGCCACTTCTGGTATCTTTCCTTTGATCGCCTACCGTCGCCGCAGACAATCCTCGCCGCGACATCACCACGCCCCATGTTCGAATCGTTATTTCCTCATGGTTCGCGAGACATCGTGATCTTGTCGCCATCTTCATTCATGACTTTAGTTTGATCCGCGGTTCTGATGTCATAATTTCGATCCTGCCGCGACTTCAACCTACTTTTACAGCCTTCTCAATGCAGCGCCCCACGTCAGCGAATTTCATATCTCGCTATCCATGTCGCGCGACTGTACCAGATTTTCACCTCGACGTTCGATCTCATGATCGATTCAGAGTAATCTTTGCAAAATCGTACTAATGACCGTACCATTTTTCATTTCATTCGCTAATTGATCGACTTTTATTCACTCTATTTCGATTTTTCAATGCTTTTTTTCTTCTTTCCATTCTACCCGCTAATAACAAATGGGCGAGTTTCTTCATATTTCTTAGTGAGACTGTCTTTTAGATATGAAAATTAAGGTAAGAATTCGCCAATGCGAATAAGGTGGGTAGAGCTTCCGTCAATGTGAATGGCTAAGCGGGAGCTCGTCTCACGTGAACGAGAGGAAGAGCTTCGTAGGGGTGAATAGTTGATTAGGCTCGTCGAGGTGATCTAAGAGGAAGGGCCGTCAGTAGGATTGGCTGCGTGGGGCTCATCCGAGTGATACGAGAGAAAGGCTCGTCAATGTGAATTCTTTGGCGTGGGGCTCGTCAGGGTGATCACGAGGAGGAAAGGCTCGTCGGTGAATGGATTGAGTAAAGCTCGTCAGGGAGTGATACGAGGAGGGAAGGGCTCGTCAATGTGGATTCTTGCGTAGAGCTGAATCCAGTGGATGAGAGGAAGGCTCGTCGGGGTGAATTCTTTAGTAGAGCTTCGTCCGAGTGGGCGGGAGGAAGGCTCGTCGGGTGAATAGTTGAGTAGGGCTCGTCCATGTGAACTGAGAGGAAGAGCTCGTCAGTGGTGGCGTTCAGTAGAGTGGCGGTCTTTGGTACAGTGCGACTCGAGGGCTGCGTGGCACGTGCGGTGGTGAGCTCTTCAATGGTGGCGTTCGGTAGTGGCGATGTTCTTGGGGTGGCAATGTAGCTGGCGTCTGACTCCTCGGGTAGCTTGACGTGCGAGTAGGCGAACCGTCAAATTGACGTGGCTGCGGGCGCGGCCTTGGTGGCAATGTAGCTGTGGATCGACTCCTCGGTGGCGTGACACGTGCGAGTAGGCCGGGCTCGTCCCAGGTGAAGCGTGGCTCGAGGCGCGTAGCTACTTAGTAGCTTAATGTAACTGGCGGATCACGACTCCTCGGGTAAGCGTGACATGCGGAGTAGACGGGCTCGTCAAATTAAGCAGCGTGGCTCCGGCGTGGCCTTAGGTAGCGATGTAGCTGGCCGGATCGACTCTGGTGGCGTGGCTGTCTCGAGTAGACGAGCTCGTCGAGTGAAGCGGCGTGGCTCCGGCGTATGGCGCGCGGTAGCAATGTAGCTGGCGGATCGACTCCTCAGTAGCGTGACTGTGCGAGTAGGCGGGCTCGTCAAATTGACGTGGCTCGGGGCTATGGCCTTGGTGTGATGTAGCTGGCGGATCGACTCCTCGAATGGCGTGACTGTGCGGGAAGTAGGCGGGCTCGTCAAATTAGCGGCGTAAAGCTCGGTGTGGCTGGTGGCAATGTAACTGGCGGATCGACTCCTCGGGTAGAGTGACACAATGCGAGGTAGACGGGCGTCGGTGAAGCGGCGTGGCTCGAGTATTTATGGCCATGGTAACAATAACTGGCGGATCCGACTCCCTCAATTAAGCGTGACTGTCACCGAGTAAACCCAGACTCGTCAAATTGAACAGCGATAGCTCCGTATTTATGCCCTTGGTGGCAATGTAACTGGCGAGATCGACTCCTCGGTAAGCGTGACGTGCGAGTGAAGCGGGCTCGTCAAATTAGGCGATGTGAAGCCAGTGTTCGTCGACTTGTTTAAGTCAAACCGATTCATAAACGTATGACGTCGCTCTAGCGACCGTCCTCAGTTGGGCGACTTGCATGTGTAGAGGCGATTCCTTAAGAACACGAGCTAACACGGTTTGTCTTGACTTGCATGGAACTTCGTCCTGCGAACTATTAAGCGAGCTTTCGACTAATGAAGCTGGCAGGAAGAGCTTGTTGATACGGATGATCATGGAAACTTGTCAAAGTGAAATTTCGACTTGGTATGGCCTTGGTTAGTTGAAGAGTTTGATATCTTTGAAGCGGCAGTTGCGTTAAATTTTCAAATTTGGAAAGAGCGTCTTTAATGCGGATTTATGGAGGATTTGGAACGATTGCACGAACTTTCGAATACTCTGATCTTCTTATAAATAGCGGTTTCATTGTTGTGAGGCTTGTTCTTTGTATATTTTGCTTTCTCTGATGCACAACTAAAATCTGCGTGAGATGAAGAGTCGCAGTTTGATGCGTGCTGTAGGAGATTCTTAGAAGATTTTTAGGTCGGCGCTCTTGTTCTTAGCATGTGGGAGTTGTGTTTTTCCCTAGTCTCCCCTTTATGGGAGTTATGTTATTCCCTAGCTTCATGCTAGGGAATGCATCCGGAGAGGGTGGCGCATCTCTTCGTTGCTCTCTCTGTTTTTAATCTTCTTCTTCCTCCTCTTCTCTTTTCTTTTCTCCTTTACTTCTTTTCTTCTTCTCCGGCTTTTCATTACCACATCTTTCTCCTTTGTCCCTGCTCTCCTATCACCTCATTTTCTTCTTCTCTATTTTCCACCTTTTGATCTTTTTCTATTTATTTCCATCTCGTTTTTTTTTGGTGGGCGCTTGTCTTGGATACTTCTCAAGATGTAATCAAGGATACCACTTGATTGGCGGAATGTGATTCAATTGAAATAAGAAAACTTTCCTTTTATGTCTACATATCTTCTTTCGGTGCCTTTTTCTGTATCTTACATATATATAAGGCGTTTGAATATCTAATCGATAGGCAGCTTCACTCGACACATAAGATCGGGTGAGGCACTATTTAACCTGGCTGATGCTTCTTGGAAAAAGCGTTTAGGTGTTCGCATTCATTATCTTATGAAGACTTTTCCCTCTTACGACTTTTGAGTTCATAGTACCGGTCGACGACTCGGGATATGATGTAGGGACCTTCCAGGTTGGGGCCTGGATTTTCCATGCGGATTCTTCACCATTTGGCGAGGAGCTTCTTTTAGGGCCAGTGTAGCAAGTAGCTGCAGGGTTGACTCTTTGATTATAGTACCTCATTTGTCTTCCTTTGATATTCCTCCCATACGCTTTTGAACACACTCGCGCCTTTAGGTCTAAGAGTTCACAAGTTTTAGGCGTGAGGCCTCGTCATTATGTTCCTACGATGCTAATTCGATCCTGGGGGCCAGTTCCAGAGCCTCCACGGGGGTTACTGCCTCAGTGCCAAAGGCTAGGGCGAACGGGGTTTCCCGAGTTGTTGTCTTACGTGTTGTCTGTGCAGGCCCCTTAGTGCCTCGAGGTATTCTCCTAGTTTCCTTTAAGGTCTTCTTAGTCTTCAAGGCCGCTTTAAGGGTTACGGTGTGACATTTGTCCATTTGATTGTGGATGTCTTTGAGAGACCCAGTAATAATTTTTGGTCGAGCTCGACCTGAAATCTACGAACTTAGCATTGTCGAAGGCCCCTTTGGGTTATGCGATACAGGGCTGCGGGGATGCAAACTTTGCATATGATGGCTCACCACACAAAATTGCGTATCTTTTGCTCGTAATTGGCTAAAACAGCCGCCCACTTGGTGAAGTAATCCGCTGCAGCGATTATGAATTTTCAGCGTCGCTACCAGTGGGCGGGGTCCCGATATATCGAGCCAGATTTGTTGGAAAGGCGAGGGACTTGTGATTGATGTTAAGGGTTCTGACGGGAGGCGTGAGATCTTGGCGTGCTCTTGGCAGATTCTGCATTTCTTGACTAGGTAGGTGCATCGCCCAGTATGGTTGGCAGTGGTATCCACGCCTTAAGACTTTCTGTAATGCAGAACTCAGATATGATTCCGCATGCCCTCGTGGCCTCTCACCATTGCGTGCGGTGTCCTCTCCTTGATGCATTTAGGAAGGTGTGAATCCTGCTTGTAGAGCTTCCTTTATGATTAGTGAACTGTGACCTTGCCTTATTTTGTTTGCTTCTTTTCGGGTGTCCCGGTAGGCTTCCGTCTATTATATAACTCAATGGGAATTGAATCCATTTCAGCGCCGGACCTCTGGGGCGACCGTCATCTTATAAGGATTGATAGAGGTTCGATAGAGAAGTATTCATGACGTTGACCTGCGAGATCTTCTGTGTTTGTGGCTAGCTTCGCCCAGCGTCTGCTCATTCTACGCTGCGGGGACATGCTTGACACAGACCAACAAAAACTTCTTTAATAGATCACGGACCTTTTGGAGGTATAGAATCATCGTTTCACTTTTGGCCTCGTAGGTATCCTCTATTTGTCTGACCACCAGCTGGGAGTCACTGTATACCTCTAGTTGGTCAACCTCTAATGAATGGGCGAGGTTGAGGCCTTCTATTACGGCCTCATACTCGGCTTCGTTGTTGGAAGCATGGAACCCAAATCTGAGTGCGTATTCAATGTCTATCCCTTCCGGTGAGGTTAGAATTAGACCCGCTCCGCTTCCTTGCGCATTTGAGGCTCCATCTACAGAGAGTTTCCAAATTGGGAGGTCGTCCTTTTCGTGAGTGGTCTGAGCAAGTTCTGTCGGAGTGAATTCCATGACGAAGTCGGCTAGGACCTGTCCTTTTATGGCAATTTTCGGCTTGTACCTGATGTCGAACTCGCTTAGCTCTATGGCCGCTCATCCCTGACCTTAGGGTATACGGTTTGTGCAATGCTTGTTTCATCGGATGTGTCTTCGGGACTTCTATGGTATGAGCACGGAAATGGGCGGAGTTTATTTGTAGTTACCCGGTGCCGGTGTTAATTTCTCCATCCTCGGGTGCCTCCTCCGCTCCTCTTGAGGCTCGGCTTTAATAATGTGGTAGTACTCGTTCCTTGTCTACGGAAGTCTGCTAGTTGGGAAGTCGTGCGGCTAAGTATAGAGTGAGGTTCCCCGCCGGCCAGGACTTACTAGAATGGGTGGAGAACTCAGGTATGTTTTTAATGTTGTAAATGCTTCTTCACACTTCTCGTCCCATTGGAAGGCCTTCTTCAAGACTTTGAAGAAGGGCTGGCACTTGTCACTCGCTCTGGATACAAATCGGCTTAGGGCCGCAATCCTTCCTGTCAGTCGCTGGACTTCCCTTATTCCTGATGGCGACGGCATGTCGAGCACAGCCTTTATTTTGTCTGGATTTGCCTCAATTCCCCTGTGGTTGACTATGAAGCCCAGAAATTTCCTGGCGACATAGCCCGAAGCTTTGTTGTGGGTTCGACCCCATTGTAATTCCTTAGGATCTGGAACGCCTCAGAGAGATGAGCGATGTGGAGATTGGTTGTGGTGGATTTTACCAGCATGTCGTCTACGTATACCTCCATAGTTGCGCCTATACGCCACGGGTTATTCGATTCACTAACCTCTGGTAGGTCACTCACGCGTTCTTAAGTCCGAATGGCATCACCACGATATGATAAGTTCCGCAGTTTTGTGTGAAGAGGTCTTTTCTTGATCGTCTGGGTCCATGCTGATCTGATTGTAGTCGGAAAATGCATCCATAAAACTGAGAAGTTCGTGGCCCGCGGTGGCGTCCACAATGAGGTCGATCCTTGGCAGTGGGAAGGCGTCAGCCAGGCCGCGCTTTATTTATGTCGGTGAAGTCGATCTGATCGCCACTTGCCCGTTTCTTTTTTGACCGTCCTGACATTAGCCCGACCACTCGGGATATTCTACCTCTCTAATCGCTCACGGCGGAGAAGTTTGCCGACCTCTCGTTGATGGCTTTACGCGCTACGGCGCGAAGCTCCTGGCAGCTTTTGTTTGTTTGGTTTGAAGGGCGGATTGGTGTTCAATCTATGGTGATTCTTTGTAGAATTCGATTCCCCCGTATGCACGCTTCGTGCAGCGTCTCTATTACGTCTTAAAGCGGGTGAGGAGGCTTTGAGGTCTTTGTCAGTTTGGGTGATGTAGGCAAGATGTTCGGTCGTCACCCGACACGGTTCTAGTTATCTCGAGGGGGCTGGTCGGTGAGCACCTCATCGCGCATCGGCCTTCGTCTCCATTCACGTTGTCGACTGCTCTTTGTTTCATGGAGGCTGTGTAGCATTCCCTGGCCACCCGCTGATCTCCTCGGACCATCCCCACTCCATGTAAGGTTGGGAATTTGATTATCATGTGATATGCTAAGGGGATGGCTTTAATTTCATTGAGAGAGGGTCTGCCTAGCAACATGTTATATAAGGCGATGGGTCCACGATAAGGAACCTTCATCTCTTTATTAATTAGTCTTCGAAGGAGCTCGCCAGGGGTGAGCACCGGTTGAATCGAGCAACTGATAATACCTTTTCTCCAGAAAATCCCGAAGTAGATGCGTGTTGAAACGGGTTCTAACACCTGCTCTCCCAATGCTGCATTTTGTCAAGGTTGTCGCGAAGATGATGTCGAGCGAACCCGTTTATCAATTAAAACCTAATGGGCTGTTGTGTTTGACCACGATGCGCGAACCACGATGGGTCATCATGGGGATCTTACGACATCCTTCAGTGCGAGTCGAGAGAAACGTGATGGTGGTGTCAGTCGCGGTTTAGATCACGCTTGTATTTCTCCCATTCTGTTGATGCGATGCTGCAGCAGTGGAGCCTTAGGCCCGAACTAGATTCTCCTCCTCCCTACGAATCCTCTCGAGATCCGTGGTTTCTGAGGGTTCTTGGTCTTGGTCGTCGTTTGCCGGCGTTGTTGAGTTGGGGCACCGGTTGATTCGGGCGACTTTGGAAGCCGGTCCCAGGCTTGATTCTGGCTTGATTCCCCGGAGATATGAAACGCCGGAGGTATCCGCGTTGTATTAAGTATTCTATTTCTCTCTTTAGTTGTATACAATTGTCCGTGCGATGCCCATAATCCCTATGGAACTCGCAATATTTGGTGTTGTCCCTTGTGGCGGGATCTGATTTCATTTGAGTTGGCCATCTCGAGGCCCGCTCGTTTCGTACCTCGTGCGGGGACTGCGACAAGCGGATTAAGTGAAAGCGCTCGGGCGAAATGCGTCGTCGTCTTTAGTTATGGTGGGCGGGCGGTCTCACGAGATTCCCCTGGCACGGGGATCGTTCTCGGCGTCTCTTCGTGGGGATTTGTTAAGTCGTCCTTTCTTTTAGAACCGTCCTGCGCCCGTTTATCTGTCGTATTTCTCTCTTCACAGTGGAAGAGCTCTCCTTCTTGGGTCCGAGGCACCCTCGCCGTTTATATATTTCTCCGCCGGCCATGCTTGCTTGAGGGGTTCTTCGAGATGAAAACGCAAGATCCTTTGGCGCACCTTAATCCGCAATGAATGCGCGATGTGAATTTTTCGCCGGATAAATACATCTTCGGGGGACTGGCGTTGAATCTTTGCGTATGACTTGAGCTTTCTGCGAGCCGCAGCGGCGGTCAGCAGATGGTAACTCGGTTTCACCATGCGTCGCACTCCCGATGAAACGAGCGAACACAGGATAGTTCCTGAATGAAGAAATCGATGAAGGGAATTCTATTAAACGCCAGGCAGTACAGGCGCTTCCCGGTGTAGTGGCGAAAGCCCTACACCGTACAGGATCTTGATACCCATGCAACTCCATTTGGTTCTTGTAAGTATTGAGATGGTCGACGGGATCTTTGGCTCCATCGAAAGTTTCCACCTGTGGCATTATGAATTTCTTTGGGAGGCGGATAGCGTAACACCTCTCAACGATTGAAGAGGTGATTCGAGTTTGTTGTACCAGTATCCATGGTGTCGGCGCGTCATAACCACCTCCAGCCGCACGACCCGGCTCTGACGAGACTCCCGAACCTCTGCTCCCATGGCTTGCTCTCACGCTCTCTGGGCCCGAGGAGTGATGTAGTGCTTAGTTTGCATTTTGCCAGAGTATTGCCGTTTTTCCTCGCGAGGGGAATGTGGTGGGTTCGTGCCCCTGGATCGGCTAGACTGCGCTACGTTTGGCCTTACCGAGGAATGTCGCGACCAGTTGCTCTTCGTGGGGAGAAGGTCACTTGGCCTTCCGCAGATGCATCGTATCTCCGCGTGGATATTTGTAAGCGTGCGGTAAGTTGTTCCAATTCTTCTATCCATGGCGTTGATTGGCGAAGCGAAGTGCTTCCGCCCGTTTGTATTGGATTGCATTGCTTCATTTGTCGGAGTCTGTATGCGCATTGCCTAGTGGATCACTGCATCCTCGGTGGATTGGCGTTACTCCTGCTTGTGTTCCTTGTTGATGATACCATCGGTAATTGTCGATTATATTTATAAAGGCGCCGTTTCCCCACGGGCGGTGCCAGCGATGATCTTGATTTTCCAGCCCAGGAACTAAATTTGGAAGGCGTGTAAAGTCGTCGAAATTTGGACCGGATCTTTTGGTCGGGATGCGGTATGCGGATTGTGTGTCTTGAGGTAGGATCGTGCACGTTGCGATCTGAGGCCCCAGCGTAACTCTCCTTTGCAAAAGCAAAGAAAAGGAAATTCGGCGAGGAGTATTGCGATCGCCAGCCCTCGATGCCTAAGTCAGTTTCTTTCTGAGAAAAAGAGACTGCTTTAGAGGGCGAGTGTATGCGTTAGAATTGGCGTACCTTTCACCGATGGGTGGTCTTATATTTATAGTAGATGTTCAGCCAGTTGGATGGTAATTAGGAGTCTTTCCCATTGGATGAGATATTTTGTGAGACCCCCACCCTTCGTGACCACCTCATGGGTACCCTTCAGGTGGAAGCTCACTCATAGGAATATCCTCATTAAAGCTGAGTTCCTTCGGCGCCAGGAGATTCGAGACCGGGACTGGGGTCTTTGAGTCGATGGGAAGCATCTGCGGTGCCAGGCGAGCTAGTGGCTTGGCTCGAGTTGGTGCAGAAGATGCTTCCGTTCCCAGGCTGAGTTCGAATCTGCAGTGCTTCGTGGAATGAGTCATCTGAGTGGGACCTGAAGGGTACCCTAAGAAGGCTCCGCAGTGTGAACAACGATAAAAAGAAACCTTTTATTGGCGGGTCCACTAAATGGCCGTGAGGGTGCCGCCGGTGGTCCTTTGTGGGCCGCATACGTAACCCGCTTTGGGTGCGCGCTTGAGTGGGTCAGCTCACGGGAATATCATGCCTCCCCTAGGCATTTTCTTTCGCCTCCGTAGGGCACGAACCCGAGGACCGGGGGTAAGGTCAATGGGAGCATCTCTACTACCAGTGAGCTACTGGCTCGGTTGGTAGAAATAACCCCCCGATGATTATAGCCACAGTCTGAAGAGCACCTAGTGGTGAAAAGTGAGCCTACCCGATGAAGCCACTGAAGAACTGCTGAGTGAACCACATATTTCTTATTTTAGTCCGTTTCGGATTCGGTATAGGATATAGAAGGAGGTACATGCACTTGAGATAATCACTCCCTTCCTTATTGGGGGGAGAGATCCAGCGCGATGATCTGTTATTATTCGCCGCTATTGGCAAGATTTGGTTGAATCGGGGTAATATAGTTTGGAGTTATTCTATTCTACTGTTCCTATGGGAGTCTTCCCATAATTGCTCAGGACCTACCTTGGTTTGGTTTCATGGATCATGAAGAACACTAAGCTATCCTCTAAAGCGATTTGGGCCCTCAACCGGGCCGCGATCCGTGTCCCCGAACACTCAAAGGTTTGCTCAACGGATCGGGCCTCCGTTTCTCCCTTGGGTCTAGCGAGTGGGCTGGAGCTTATTTTCAAACCCTATCATATATATATATATATATATATATATTTATTGTTATTTATAAAAATTATAAATTTATCTAAAATTTGAAAATCAATTTAAAAATAGAAATAGTATCTATCTAACTAAAAATATTAAAAAAATCAATCTTTTAATTTTTACCTAATTTTTTAAATAAAAATTAAAAATACTACGGTGATTAAGTTGGACAAGTGGATAACCGCCTTGGAAGGGTAGATAACCGCGGCTACCACAATGGTTAGAAAATAACTTTTTTTTTTTGGATAGTGTAAGGGTTTAGTTTGAACATTTTAAAATATAAGGGGGTAAATGTCAAAAAATGTGAAAGTGTAGGTTTGATCATACGTTATTCCTTTATTTTAGTATTTGATGCTCATGATTTGATGACACTTATATTGTACATGCTAATCGTTGAAAGATAAAAGGAAAAACACATTCTGAGTCCCTTGTATCTTCATTTTTTTCTTACACTACCCCCATGCATTTTAAAACGTTTAAATTAACCCCTACATTATGCAAAACATGAAAAATAAGTCATTTTTTAACCAATATGGTAGCAGTCATTATTTACCCCTTCAACTCCATTAAAAAGGGACTTACTTTTCTTGTTTTGAATAGTAAAAGGGGTTAATTTGAACATTTTAAAGTGGATGAGGTAAATATAAAATAAAAACGAAAGTGAAGGGAATATGTTTTTCCAAGATAAAAATGGAAAGTTACCATGATTGCAGTGGCGACGTATTTAAGGGAAACTTATTCTACCACGTAATAATATGGTTTTATTTAAAAAAGAGTGATAAGGAATGAAAAATAAAAGGCAGATTGTCTCATTTAAAAAATTATCACCCATACTTTCCAAACTACCCATCTTCATCTTAAACCAAATTGAAATCCTAGGGCATGTTTGTTTACAAATTTTAAAAACTACTTTTTGTTATAAAAACCAAGGAAAACACAAAGAATCCGTTTGATTCATAATTTTTTTTTCTTTTGAAAAACATAAAAAACACTAAATTTAGTAAAACCTAAAAGAATGTTTTTAAAAACTATTCTCAAGAACAGTTATAAAAAACAGAAACCAAACATTACCCTAATTTCTTGCCAAGAATTTAAAAAAAACCAAGAATGTTTTCCAAAAAATATTTGTATAAAATCATCATAATTTATTTTCTTAATAAAAGAAACATAAAATAGTTATTATTATCAATTTTTTTAAAAAAAAAAAGAAAAGTAAAATAGTTGTTGAAAACAATTGTCAAATAGATATTTAATTTTTTAGAACTATTATTTTAATTGTTTTTATTATAACTTGTATAACTAAAACCTTTTGTGACCTATTTTAAACGCTTTAAAATCACCTTTAAAAAACCTATTTTATATCATGTTGAAATAAATTGATGAATAACATAATTCTCAATCTTTTGAAAAGAAGACTAAACCTAGCTTTTTTCTCTCATTGCTAGCCTCTTTTTCTTAAGTAAGAAGGGTGATTCTTTTATTATTCTTGGCTTGAAATCACCCATTGACATCTATTTCTATCATTTTCTTTTTCAATAAAATAGTTATTCCACACAAAAATGAGTTTTTATTTGGCTTTTTCGTGATTTCATTGTCATCTTGTTGTGACGATGTGGTTACATGTCGTCGATATTTTGTTTTTCATCTTCTTCTTGCGACTTTTATTTGTGTGTTGAGCAATACAAAAGGGCAAAATATATCCGATCAGAAACAACAAATCAAATAAGTGGTCGTTAGTATTCTACAAAACTGAAGTCATAGGTATTTTAGTTACAATAGTAATATTAAATGTGTAGATTATGAGCTGATTCATTTTGTTATTAACTTGGATGCTAGTTGTTTTATCTTTGATGGTTTTTAGCGAATTTGATTGTAAAACCCGGGAAAATTTTAATTTTTACGAAGAATAAAATGGTAATTTAGATAAAATCGAGAAATTTTGAATGCTGGGATAATGAAATGAACTTCATAGTTGGAATCGTTTAATAGAAATCTAGCTATCCCGGTCGAATTCGTCCAATTTAGGAGCGATCGAAATTTCACGTTTTCGAGGAACCGGGTGTGGTGCTTGGTATGGCCAGTTATGGGAGACATGTGATATGAAAAAAGTCACCTACTACATGTACCCATGTGACACATGTTGCATGATTAGTGAGAGGATGGAGATGAATGGCTTAGATTAAGCCATGTGTCAAAAATCAAACTAAAGGACACAATGGGAATTAAGTGAAAAGAATAAGTGAATAAGACAAAAGAAGAATAGTCTTTTTATTCTCCAATTTGAAAACAAAAAACGTGCAATGAAGGGAGATTTCAGATTTTAGAGAGAGAAAGAGTGACTTCTCTCTAGATTTCCCGGCTTTCGGACCGTCGCTTCCCTTCAGGCCAAGAAGCAAAGTTGTTCTACGCGGAAAGGGCTACGCGTGGGCGCCGGTTTTTTGGAGTTTCGACAACTCCAAGAGGTAGGATCTTTCAGCTTTGTTCTTTGGCTGAAGCCATTTAATGGATGAGGATTTGTTGAGGCACGGATGAGTAGTGTTTTGGTCTCAAAATCTTTGAGCAAGTGAAAATCCCCTACTTATTATTGGGTGTGACAGTGTTGACCCTAGGGTTCTACTCTTCAAGTGATATGTTGTGTGATTTTTGTGTTGTTGAGTGATTCAAAATGAATTGTTTTGATTGTTATTAGCACATATGAGCTAATTTTGGTGTTATTGCTTGTGAATTTAATAACATGAATTATGTGAATTAATTTTGTTAATATACATATGAATATATTAGCATGAATTGTTTGAGAAATGACATAAGAGATTCCATATGCACCGGGGCACCCTAGAATGGTAGGTGTGAGTGCATGACATGAAATAAATGAAAGGAGTTTCAAGGAAGATTTTCTAAAGAATTGCCTTGGAAAGTTGTCCAACAGTTCATCTCGGGCGGACCCGCGTTTGGGTGCGGCAATTCACCTCGGAGGGTTGTACAATATATTTACCGAAACTCGGTAGTAAGTTTTTGAGAACAAAAACCTTTTGTTTTGAAAACTGTATTTTGCTTGCATTTGGCTTAGGCATGTGTGAGGGAGTCGATAAGGACTCGAGAGATGATATTGGACATGTAGACATTCAAGTAGGATCATGTATTTTCTTGAGTGTGTTTGGTTGCCATGACATGTGCACTTAGGTAGGGAGTAACCCATGTAGGAGATTATCACTGCACAGGCGTGCTCCTGCAATCGAGGATCATTATTTCGGAGTACGGGGGTGTACGAAGGCGGCCTCACTAGAGGCGCGTTTAGAAGAAAGCGGATTATTGGCTTAGGTATTCATTTGTATAACATGTATTAAAACTTTAAATTTTGATATATGTTTTGGTTAAGAGTAATGTAATAACTCTTGAACTATTGTTATATAGTTGACATATTTTGTGAGTATTGATGCATGGGCCAAAGTGACCATTTTTACTCGCATGTGGACCCGGTGTGGTTGTTATGCAATGTTGGGACAGGTTGTATTTTTGGTAGTGCTCCCTGTACAAAGGAGACTCTGCCCGATTTTCGTTAAATCTTGAGTCTTGGATAAGGGGACTCAATAGAGTGGTATCGGGTTACCCGACATCCATGAATATTCCGTGGGTTGACGAGTTGTCAATGGACCCCCGGGAAATGGGCGTCACAGCTTGGTATCAGAGCTTAGGTATACGAATACCTAGGACTCGATAGGAAACGGGTTCGATCATGCATCCATTGTGCATTTTGATGAATGATGTGTATAACATGAATTGTTGAGTATGTTGTGTGATTTGTGTGCTTAGTGAATAGCACATAGGAAAAAAAATAAATGTGTTGAGGAGAAATGTTTTTTTTCTGAGGTTTTACAGTGTGTGAAATAGGAAAAAATTAAATAAAATAAATTTTAATGAATTTATTTTGTTCTCTTAAAGATTTTTATGAAAAATATATATATATATATATATATATATATATATATATATATATATATATATATATATATATATATATTGGAGTCTTGTTAGGCGGAATAAAGGAAAAAAAAAATGAGAGTGAAAAAAAGAAAAAAAGTTGTTGGTAATTTGGGTGGGCTGCGCCATTTCAGTCTTAGTCACGATACAATACATTGTATCGTGACCGCAGCTGAGAACACCCGGGACACAAGGCGGTGGCGGGTGCGTCTTTGGGATACGACGACCACACGCACGATACAACGCTACGACACGGCCGGTCTGCTCATAGGGGTGAGCGGCTCGAGAGCGCGTGCATGTCCTGGCCAAGGGTGAGTCGCGTCTGAAAAGAGTGTATGTGGGCGGGGGGCGACCGTTTGTGTCGCAATATGCCTGATAAGGGCTGCAATCTGTGTGACTGACTACGATACGGCCGGGCGCCGCGCGCACAAGCGCCGCGATCGCATCTGCGCGGCGTGAGCCGCGGCATCACGATGCAATTTTGTATCGTGGCGGAAAGCGATATGGTAGGGCGACCTGCGACCACGGCACCGGGCGCCACGTCTGGCAGAGGAGCCCGCGATACGGTGCTCTGGCGCCCGACACAACGCCCGACACGCCTTGTCTTGGCGTGGCACGGGCGCGTGTCTGTGACTGAGCATTGAGTGTGCGTCCACGTGCCTTGACCAGTTGACTCGAACATTGTTTTGATCCTTTACATTTGAATCCTTTATTCATGAGCAGCATTCATAGGGTTTTTCAAAAATAAATAAATAAAATATATATATATATATATATATATATATATATATATATATATATATATATATATATATATATATATATATATATATATATATATATAAAATAAAATGAAATAAAATAAAATATATTTTTTTTGTTAAATATGATTTAATATATGAACTTATTGTCTTACATTACCTATGATTGCATAGACATTGTGTATGAAATTTTTTTAGTATGTAAATAATGTCTCGAGGCTGTGTTTACACCTTAGAGATACTGTATTGAATCTTAACTTGTCATTTGACATGTATAGATGGCTAGTCGAGGACGAGGACCTAGAGGTCGTCCACGGCGCTAATAGAAAGCACCACAGTGTTGACCGACGGGCCTTTGCGGGGGTGTAGGGATTCTGTTCTTCACCATTGCATAGAGGCTAGTGCAACGGTGTAGGGGGAGGTGTGGCTCAGGAGGGTTCGGGGCCACGTCGTCCTCAGATATTCATAGGGGAGGAGATCAGATGGTGAGACCATTGGTTCATGCGGGTTGAAGGTATTGGGCTATGGAGATTGCCTCGATACGACGCGAGAATCGGCCATTTGCGGTCCCGGCCTGAGGTGAGGAACTTTAAATGGTGGAGGCTGGGCAAATACCTCTAGAGATCTAGAGGCAATGAATTGGGCAGAGTTCCATGATCTTTTCATGGGCAAGTATTTTTCGGATATTGCTTGTCACGAAAAGGCATAGGAGTTCCTAGAACTGAAGAAGGGGACTATGATCGTATTGGAGTATGTGGCTAGATTCACGAAGCTAGCCCGTTTTGCTGATGACTACGTGGCCATAGACATGGCCAAGGTCAGGAGATTCGAGAATGGGCTAAAGTTGTCCATTAGGGGCAGGATTATAGGACTCCGCCTACAAGACATGGACTTTATGGTTGGGACTGCCATGACCATAGAGAGAGAGATATAGGATGCACGGAGCACTCGGGATACGGGTGCTAGTGGCAAGATGAAGGAGAGTCAATCTTCTTCTAGTTCGGGGAAGAAGCCTAGGGATTCTAGTTCACGTGGGTTCTAGGGCCACGGTCAGATCAGGGTTGCCAGTTAGGCTGGGCAGATGGTGTGCTACCATTGCCAGCAGCTCGGACATATGAGGAGGGATTTCCCCCAAAGACAGGGATCCCAGGGTTTCGGGACAGCGCAGTCCCAGTCAGTGGTAGGACAGGAGAGGATACAGTATATTCCTCCACACCCCAATACAGGCTAGAGGAGCCAATATCAGTTTCAGGGAGCTGCACGGGCACCTCCCGTTACCCCGGGTAGAGCGAGAGGGCGGTAGAGGGCGGCCTGAGGGCATGGACATCGGGAGTTCGGGGTTGTGTCTGCGCCATCACACCCTTGTTTGAGTCGACGAGTTAACTTGATTATACGTGTTACGTTTTGCTATCTCGCCTATGGGCAAGAGTGTTATTTGATTCTAGTGCTTCGCATTCATTCATTGATGCATTAATTGTGATAGAGTTGGGCTTAGAGGTTGAGGCCTTAGAGGAGCCCTTGTATGTGAGTTCTCCCCAAAGTTAGGAGCGAGATAGGGATGATATGTCATGGTTGCGAGTTAGAGATCTCTAGGATTCTACTCACAGTGGACCTGAGGGTCATGGCATGTCAGAGTTCGACGTACATCACTTAGGATGGATTGGTGACGACTTCACGGTCGTTATCGATTGTGGCGTAGGAGGGTTACTCGCTATCACAGCGGGCGTTACTCGTGTTTTATTTGAGAGACGAAGCATGATATTTTTGAGCGATGTCACGAGTCTAGGTGTCGAGGGCGATTGGCGGGTTAAACAGCAAGCCTTACCGGAGGGCGAGGTGAGAATGGACTTAGATCTCCTCGGAGGGTCTGGTATGAGATCATTTTTCGGATGACCTCTTGGGATTGCCTCATGGAGGTTGTAGACCGGTGTCGAGTTACGCCGCAGTACTTGACTATCTCTATTACTCCGCATAGGATGGCACCAGTTGAGTTGCAGGAACTCAGAGTCCAGCTATAGGAGCTATTGGACAAGGGGTTCATTATGTAAGACCCGAGAAATTCCAATTTCTAGAAAAAGGGTAAAATCGTAATTTCTGTCAAAAAAATTAAATTTATTCTCTAGATCTCGGATGATGGCTTGGTTCCGTTGGAATCATCTCACGAAATCTAGCTAGCATGTCGGGATTCGTAAATTCAAGAACGGTCGGAGTTAGCACATTTTGAGGCATCGCATTTGCAGTCTTGATGCGCGATATTCGATGTGACAAAAGTCACATATAACAAGTACTCATGTTCCATAAGTGGCGTGAGTAAATGATAAATGGACGGTCGAGAGATGGTCTTAGAGTGTCAAGCGGAAATAAGTACATAGATGTCATTTTGGAATTTGTTTTAAGTAGAAAAAGACAAAACGCTACGGTGATTTAATGCTTCTCAATTGAATACAAGGCAAAAAACGTGGGTGGAGGCAGGTAGATCTGCGAGAAGTGGTGGGTTTACGAAGGTATCATACTTCTCTGTAAGTTTTCGGCAAATCCGACCGTCGAAATCCTTCGGACTGAAGAAGCTACTATCTGCGGAGGAGGCCTACGGCGGACTGGAAGTTTTAAGGGAGTTTCGTCAAACTCTGAGAGGTAGGGGATTTATTCTACTTGGGTTTTACACTTTATTTAAGTGTTTTATGATGTTTCGGTTGGTTTGAGGCCTTGAACGGCCGTTTGATCGTCTGAGCTGGGGCCGTTATTGGAAATTTTTGAGACATTTTTTGTCGGTCAGGTAGCTGTTGAGGCGGTTGGGTATTTATGATCAATTTATGGAATAAATCATGTATTAGTTTGTATGAGGCGGAAATGGCCGTGAAATTGAGTTCCTGAAGTGAAGCGATGATTGGTGATTTCTTAGAGAACGATGGCAGGGGTTTCCTTTATTCATAGGAATAAGCGTTCACAAAAATATTTTTTGTGAAATAATGTGTTGGATGGAGTAATTCAAGTTGAATTGCTTTCGTGTTTGATAATTAGCCAAGTGAGCTAATTTTTTGGTGTAAATTGTGAAATTATGCATGTTTGTGTGATTTAAATTATGTGAATATATTGTGATTATATATTTGCATGTGTTATATAATTATATTGGAATTGGCATCATGCATTCCATATGCAATCGGGCACCTTAGCGATGTGGAGTGCATGAGATGGTTCATCGAGATAGTGGTTTCGAGGGTCGACTATTAATAAATAACATCGGAGTCGATCCACAATACTTATATCGGAGGTAGTCCATATAAAATATCAATCGTCGGGAATGTTCAATTGATTTACATCGAGGTAGTCCACTGCAAAAAACATCTGAGTCGGTCCACTACTAATATCGGAGGGTAGTCCACTATTAAAAACATCTTTGTTTTGAAAATAATGATTCCTCACGTGGCTTAGGCAAAGTGAGGAGTCAGAGGACTTAGTGAGTTGTTGTAGACATTCAAGTAGGATCATGCATTTACTTGAATGTGTGTTTTCTTTGGAGCATTGCATATGCACTTAGGTGGAGAATAGCCCATGTGGGGTGATTCCACTACTGAGCATTGCCACCCCGTCGATTATTTTTCAGGGCAAGGAGCGTACGAGGAGACTCGCCGTCCTAGAGGCTAAGTTTTAGAGAAGAAAGCCGGGTTGTGCTTGGTTTATGTATACATGTATTAGAATGTTTTTTTCATTTTAATATATGTTTGTATAAGAGTAATTTTATTACCTCTTGAAACTATTGTATATAATTGGGAATTATTAGAGTATTGGTTTATGGGCCCAAGTGCCTTTTACTCATGGATTGTTATATTGATTATTGGGACAAAGTTATATACAGTTATGTATATGGGTAGAGCTCCCGGTACAAAGGAGACTCTGCCCTCGATTTTCGTGAGAGAGGTCGGGTCACCCGACATCCACGGCAGCCTGCGGTCGGGACGGCAGAAGTCAACTGACTCTGAATGGGGTGTCACAGCCTGGGTATAAGAGTCTTAGGTATACTACCTAGGGCTTGAGGGGATTTGGGCTTTAGGCCAGGTCCTGAGGGTAAGAACTCACCACTAGGTGTGGTTCGGCTGTAGAGTTAGGTATGATTACCTAGAAATCACGTGGACAAAACCAGACACCGCCTCGCGTGTTTGGTGTAAGCCAGGTGATTTGATGAATTGTTGTGTGAAAAATATGCATAACATGAATTATGTGTTGTGATTGTTTGTGTGCTTAGTGATTAGCACATAGGAAAAACATGATGTGTTGAAAATTTTTAGGAGTTTCTACAAGGTAAAATCGAACAAAGATGAGGAAAATAAATTTGAATAAATTTATTTTGGTTTATAATGGATGACAAATAAAAGTTTAATAATTTTAGTCTCTGGAACACTAGGTCTAGTGTTGGATCATGAGGTTTTTGAGGAAATTTTGGACAAAAATGTCCAAAAATTAAAGGAAAATGAAAAAAATGAGATGAAGAAAATAATTTTCTAAGGTTTCATGTTGTAAATTGAAGAAAATCGACAAATAAATTTTTTATAAATTTATTTGAGTATTCTAAAAAATGAAAAAAATATATAGGTTATTTTTGTGTATCTTCCAAAGAATCGAAGAAATGAAAAAAAAATGTATACTTATGTTTTTGGGTATTTTTCCAATAGTATGTGTGAGAAAAAAAATGAATATATGTATTTTTTTTTGGGCATTTTCCAGTAGCCGGAAATAAAGGAAAAAAATAAATAAATAAATAAATAAAATTTTTGAAAAATAAAATAAAATGAGGCAAAATTTTGAAAAGTGAAATTTTCAAAATAAAATGATGTTAAATATGAATTGATATATTGAATAAATTGGTTCTAGCATTGCCTATAAAATGCAAGGACATAGTATATAAAATGTGTGAATAAGTGTCTCTATCGTATTTTACACCCTTGAGATACCATTAATGTTGTATGTTTGACTGCGTGATTTTGTGTTTCAAATTGCGTGGAAGGACATATACACGGTAATGCATGAATATGGAAATTATAAGCCATGCGGTTGTCATACAGAAATTATATGCATGGTGTAACATAGAGGAAAAGGGTGAATGCTAAGATTAGGAATGACCTTAGGATTTGGATAATGAAATGAAATCAGAAAGTTAGAATTTACTAAAATAAATAAATTGAGTGGTTGAAGTTAGCGCCACTTAGGAAATGAACGGTCGGGCTCATGGCACGTGTTTATTAGTAATTGGTACGAGCATTTATAGTTAAATTTAAATGAAAATTAAATGAATCAAGTTGTCATTCATGTAGATGGCTTATAATAGAGGGCGCCCACCGGGAGCAAGGCGCCACTCGCATTTGATCACAGCCTTTGCTAAGACTGTAGGTGATGCCAGGGCACGCATCGCACAAAGCAAAGGTAGTCGGAGGTCGAAAACTCCAGCTAGGCACCATCCTCGTACATTCACGGGGAGGAGATCCGATGGTGGCGTGGACCACTGGTTCATGCAGACGAGAAGGTGTTAGAGGCCAAATGGAGATTACTCTCGACACTAATAGATTAGGCCACCAAGGTTCAACAGAGGCAGTTCAAGCATGGAATCACGAGGACCTCTGTAGACTTGAGGCTGGGTGACATGGGCGTAGCTCGTGAGTTGTTCGCGGTACTTTCCGTGATAATCGCTAGCATTTAAGGCTCAGAGTTCCTAGAGCTGAAGCAGGGGGTGATGACGGTGATGGATTATGTGGCTGGGTTCAAAGAGCTAGCCCGATTTGCTGATGATTTCGTGGCCTCAGACATGGCCAAGGTTAGGAGATTCGAGAATGGGCTGAAGTTGTCCATTCGGGCCAGGATTGTAGAACTTCGCCTACAGGATATGGACTCCATGGTTGGGATAGCCCTAACCATAGAGGGAGAGAGATAGAGAATGCTCGGAGCACTCGGGATGCGGGTGTTAGTAGCAAGAGGAACGAGAGCCAGTCTTCTTCTAGTATAGAGTTAGGCTTAGAGGTTGAGACCTTAGAGGAGCTTTTGTATGTGAGTTCTTCCCCTTAGGATTAGGCTTAAGAATAGGGATGATATGTCGAGGTTGCGAAATGGAGATCTGGGACTCTATTCACAAAGGAACTTGAGGACTGCGGAGCGTCGTAGTTCCCATCGTCATCCCGATGGATTGCTAATGTACTACTGTGGTCAGCATCTATCAGGAGCGTAGAGAGTTACCGCCTCACACGCAGGATGGTACTCTGTGTGGTACTCGTGGGGACAAGCATGATATTTTGCCTCGCATGCATCACGAGTCCAAGTGTCAGATAGCTTAGCGGGTTGGCTACGAGCTCAATTTCTAGGAGGATGAGGTAAGACCTGACTTTCAAGTACTTTATGAGTATGTGGGATGTTTTTTCTGATGAGCTACCAGGATTGCCTCCCAGAGATAAAGGATAGGTTGCATCGAGTTACACTGCATTTCACCCATCTCTATGACTCCGCATAGGATGGCACCCGTTGAGTTGCAGAACTCGCAGTCCAACCACAGGAGTTATGGGACAAGGTCTTATTAGATGTAGCACTTCACCATAGGGCAGCTCCTGGTTTCTATTTTTGCGAAGAAGAAGGACAAGATCTCTCGATCAGGTATTGATTATGTGCAATGAATGTGGTTACGATCAAGAATCTGGTACCCATTATCGAGGATTGACGCATTTGTTTGATCGGGCTTGAGAGGAGCGCGAGTCTACCTAAGATAGACCTTCGTACTGGCTACCATCATCGGAGGGTTAGGGAGGCAAATATCCCTAAGATAGCCGCGCAGACGCCAAGCATGGCACCTTGAGTTTACTGGGTGATGCCCTTTGATTGACGTAGCGCCAAGCAAAGATTCATAGATCTCATGCATAGGGTGTTCCAACCCTATCTAGATCGCTTGTCATTGTTTCTGGATGACATTTGATCTACTCACTCCTAAATCAGGTGTATATTGATCACTTCGAGGATCGTGTTAAGGCTGGAGCCGAGAGACCATTAGTTGTACGCTAAGTCTTCGTAAGTGCGAAGCTTTGCTTACCGAGGTGAGATTCTTGGGACACATGGTGCCAAGATCGTGTCGGCACCTAGAGCATGTCGAGGCCGTGGATGAAATGGAGAGGTCAAGTCGCCGAGATATGTAGTTTCGATTACTGGGTATTACAGAGATCTTATTGAGGATTTCTCCCGATTGGTTGCACCTGTGACGAGGTTGACCCGGAAGGAGGTCAAGTTTGATTGGGATGACCGATGCGCAGACCTGTGAGTTGAAGAGGAGACTTCATTTCACTTATTCGATAACCTGACCGGGGGCAAAGTACATAGTGTAACAGGATGCCTCGAGGGCCGGATTGGGATGTGTTTTGATGCAATCCGAAAGGGTAGTAGCTTTTGGTTCTTGGCAGTTGAAGAATCATGAGCAGAATTACTCCACACACGACATGGAGTTGGCGTGCCATAGCGCCTTAAAGACGGCGCCACTACCTATACGCAAAAGATGAGTTAGGTGTACCACCATAAAAAGTCCGGGCTTTTCACGCATGGGACCTCACATGAGGCAACGCATGGATGGAGTTCCTAGTGATTACCACTTCAGACACCACCCGGTAAGGCAAATGTAGTGGTTGATGCGCTTGGGGCCCAAGTCACGAGGAGTATCAAGGCAGTATAGCTTCCCTGAGTGGCGATGTCAGACAATTTGGATTACAATACGAGCACTGGTATCGTTAGAGTGAAGGTTACACCGTCATGCATTGATTGAGTCCCAAGCAAGGTGGATGCGAGATAGTGTCCATCGTGGACCGCGCCGTATATCAGGCCGACCGCCGGCGGTGATAGAGATTTTGCCAGTTTACTTTCGACCATTTTAAGAGAGGAGATTCTCAGGAGTTTCATCAGCTTCTCGATTTGTCAGGCATCTAGGGTGTAATGAAGATACCAGATTCGCCGTCGCATATCGAGCGGGACGAAGAAACACGGTAGGGACTTTGTTCGACGATGTCTCACATACAAAGAGAGGTTAAGGTTGACCACCAGAAGCCAGCAGTCTGTCCCATCGAGGTAGCTGAGTTGAAGTGGGAGCACGCCACGATGGACTTTAGGACCCATTTGCCACTGACACCAGAGACATGACGCGCAGATGGGTGATAAGAGGATCATCACGAAGCTCACACATACTTTCTAGTCGCGCGGATGACCTTCTCGTATCGGAGAGATTCGCTGGTTGTATATTCGAGATAGTCCTGGCTACATGGGAGTGAAATTTATCCATAGTGTCGGATAGGGACCGAGGTTTACGTGGGCAAGATCTTTTGGAAGAGTCAGCACATGGGCACACCTACCGACGATGAGAGTATGCCCACCCTCGCATGTATGGTCACCGAGAGAACTCATACGATGTTAGAGGACATGCCGAAAGCATGCAGCCCCGGATCATCGTGTAGAAGTTGGGAAGGTTTTTGTGGAATTCGCCTACAACAATACACTGTGCGAGTATACAAAGGGCACCCATATGAGGCACATGGGGAGGCCAGCATCTTAAATACTCATTTTATTCCTATGATTTAGCGTTTTCTAGTGTTTTTATGTTGCGCCCTAATGCTCTCAAAAAGTTCACTCCTATGATCGTGTCATCCATTTGGTGAATGGTGCAAAATTGTGAAACTGCTACAAAAGCAATAGAGAGGCTACTGAATTTTGACATTTTCATCATGAGCTCCTATTGCATCAATCCATATATGTATGGATTCTAAACTTCAAGAGCTTTAGGGATACCAAGAACACCAAAATTGAGTTCGAACAAAGGTTATGTTCCAAAACTTGAAGAAAATCAGCAAACATTGCAGCACTCAGCAGGAGAGTAGCTACTGTATTTTGATCGTTTTCATAAAACATATGAGCTTATATTGCATCAAGTCATATATGGATAGATTCTACACTTCAAGATTTTCCAACGTACCAAGAACATTCTGTGCGTGAGTTCAGATGACAAAGCGCGTGGCCTTACCGGTTGGAGCAAAACAGGGACCGTGCAACGTCGCGATTGTTGAGAACCAACGTCGCGACGCAGAACAGCATCCCGACCGCCGCGACAGTTGAGCAATGACGTCGCGACGTCGGGAAGCTGGCTCTTGGGGTGATTTTAGCCCATTTTGAGCCTATAATGGAGGGCTTTTAAAGCTCAAAACCCGAAAGAGACGAGGGAGGCGGCAGGGGCTTGGAGAAGGACTTTGTCCACACTTGGGACCAAGAGGAGGTTTGAGCCGTTTGGGAGAAGATCATGAGATTTGTGGAAGAAAACTGAGACTCACCATCATTTGATCTGGCCATAGTTTCTTCCTTCCTCTCTTTTCCTCATGTTTTATCCTAAGTTTATGATGTATCAAACCTCTATCATGCTTTAAATTCATAGATCTAGGGTTTTGCTGTGTATTGAACATGCTTTATATCTATTTGTTAATGTTCCGTTTTCTATTGTTTCTGTGAATGCACCTCTATTGATTCATACTTGGTTCTATTTACATTGATTGCCAATCTCAATGTGGTGCGGTTCTTTGCAAGATCCGAGAAGGGGAGTAAAGAACCAGATGAATCCTCAACCTAATTAGCCTGGGTAGGTAGAAATTATCGGTAATTAGGAGGCGTGTGAGACTTTTGGATCTTAAAGCATCTTTAATGCTTGGGGTTGAGCTAAAGCAAAAGACCTAGTGTTAGTTGGTAGGTTATTCACCCTAGAGGCTTATAATTAAATTGACAAGAGTTGCCTTGGAAAGCATTTTCATGGTAATAGAGTAGAATTTCAACTTATATCTAAGAGGATTGTCCGATTGTACCCACCCTAGAATTTAATATCTCTTGGTATCCCTTAGTTGTGAACTTCATTAGTTACTTAGAAATTTCATTAGTTTAGTTTAAATTTTTCTACTATCACAATTAAGAAGGTTTGGATATTAGAGAAGCATTATATCTAATTCTAGCATCCCCATTTTCCCCCGTGGATCGATATCTCATTGGTACACTTTATTACTTGACACAGAGAGCTGCAAGGACAGGCTTTTATATTTTTCTTCGAATAATTTTATATACACATCACAAAATACGACAGAAAGCTTTTGCGCTGCTGCCGGGGAAAATCTGTTTTATGCTATCAATACTAAGTGCTTCTTAATACCTCTCAAACATTTTTTATGTTTATATTTGTGTGGTTTTTGAGTTTTTGATACTTTTTGCTTTCTTTTTGCATACCAAAGTTAAAATCACGGGATCCTATCATAGAGTTGACAAATGCATTGCCTCACCTTGAGCAAAGAATCAAGAATGCAAAGATATCGAAGGAGCATCAAAGAAGAGGACAACTCACCATGGTCATGTGGCAACCATATGCATCACGGATTATGCTCAATATGGAGTACTCCCATACTTGGAGCAATCATAATGCCTGGATGGAGCCACCACCCAAACACCTCATGGAATACGTTTCATAACACTTTCAATCTCCATGTCAAAGACTGGGTTTAGAAGAAGCTATGGATGAATTAGCGAACCTGCTTTCGCATTTCTACTATGGCAATAACCTGAATTTTCAAGATCAATGGATGAAATTGACTACTCTCGTTGCCTCAGTTTTAATCCAAATGAGATAAGTCAACCTCCACATGAGAGAATGACAAAGTTGGGGAGGCAGCAATAATTGAAATGAAAAGAGTTCATGCTGAATGTGTGACATCTCAAGTTCAATTCATGGAGCTAATGTTCAATTCAAGATACACCATTTGATAGCTTGAGAAGAGATGGCTCCACGGCTACTTCTCGTACTCAACTTACATTTGAGAAAGAACAACCTAAAGAAGAGGAGAGTATGAGTATGAAGAACTAGTGGCAAAATATATGAATGAACAAGAGAATATGGCTACTGGGCCGCTCTTAGACAACATGAGAGTTCGCCATCTACTCTGGGTGTAGGGCTTAAAAAGAACCTGAGCTACAATGCGTAAATCACTTCAAGAGGTAATAAAGAACTTGAGAATAAAAAGCGGGAGGAGATGATGCGTAAACTCGAAAGACTTAGTTGAAAAGGAGGAAAAAGAGTCAACTTCTTCGGCCATATGAAAAGGTAAAAGAGGAGGTTGTAGAGACTCCTAGATGACTTAAGGTGAGATGCATGAAGAATTGAAAAATGAGAAGACGATCCCAAATTCGAGGTGGATGAGTGATCATTCACTTCAATGAATTGAGAGGAACCATTGTAAACAAAAAAATTAAAAAAAGAAAAATCAAAAAATAATAAGATTGTGGAAGACTATGGGCTGCGATTGAGCAATAACTATCGCCTGTAGAAGGATGGAGGCAAGAAACACCAACCCATCCGTAGCTGGTAGAGTCTCAGCCTGGACTCAAAAAAGGAGCAGCTCCCTGAGGCAACCTAAGTAAAATGTTTTCTTTTCTTTTTTCTATTTCGCAGCTTAGTTTTGAGTTTTTTTAATAAATTTTCGTGCTTGATTTTGTTTTCGTGTTTAGTTTTTACTCTGTGTTTTTGGGGATTCAAATCTGGTTTTCAGTTAAAAGCTTGGAAAGCTTGAAGTTCAATAATTTTAAGTGACTAAAAGAACCAAAGAGGAAACCATATTCAAGCATCCCCTTCATTTGGACTTAAAGTCTTCCAACACCTTTGCCTCCAAAGTACATATCTGAGCAACTTTCCGCAGACTTGATCAACCTCGTGGGAGTACTCATTATCCATTCTTGCTTTTGTTTCACATTGAGGACAATGTTCATTTCAAGTTTAAAGTATAAGAAATCGTTAAGAAAAATTCCAAAATCCAACTTTTATCTCCCAATTGCTTTAGTTAGTTGTTTGCTTGTTAGTTGCATGTGTTTTTCATTCTTTATTTTATTTATTTTGCGTCTCATATGAGTGAGTTTGATGCCTTGTTGGCTAGTAGAAGGTCATTTTGAACACAACTATTCAAAAATGTCAAGTGTAAAGAGTGAATAAAATTCTTAGGTTTTTAATCCGAATTGCATACTTGCTTGGTAAGGGTGACTTTAGCTTAGTCACCTCCATTGTGTTACAAGAAGCTACTTTCAAAGCAAATCTGGTCACACACACACAATTTTTGGGTCTCCTTGGTGTATACCTCGTCCGTCCCGGACCCTTTGCCTTGAATTCAACTAACCTTGGGGGATTCTAGCCACCTAAGTGATGAGACACCTAATCAAAAAGAGGATTGCCATCGAGCCCCAACTTAAAAAAAAAAAATATACAAAAACAATAGAAAAGTGAATAAGAAAAAATTCAAAATAGGCTTGTGAATTAGAATAAGTGGATCATCCAATCGAACTCAAGTAATAATCCAAGGGGCCTTTCTGTGCCTAATGCCCTAAGCCAACCGGCCGGGAGTCATTGACTTCACGCGCCCGCTACATGGGACGTATGATGGATCCTTCCTACAACCTAGGGCCTTTTGAGTTTGGCTGAGGTTCGGGGTAAAGTTTGAAGGGAATTTAATGCCCGGGTGCTCTTAACCAACTGGGGCGGGAGTCACCAATGGATCCCCGCACAGAACACTCATCTAAAGCCCTTCTACACCTAGTTCTCCTTCACTTTTTAAGTATTTAGGGAAATTTTTAGGTATTTTGGTATGACTCGGGTGCGCTTCTTATCCTTTTGTTAGTTAGCCTCTTCCACAGGTGAGTTGAGCTGTTTGGGGTGCTAGGACCTGCTATACACTGGAAGATCATACTATCACCTACACTTAGTTTTCAGAAAGGTCATCATGACTGGGGTTGATTTGTTTTTGCTCACCATGCTTTGCTTTGCCATGTTCCTAGAAAGTTTAAAAGTTTGCATCCTAATTTTGGTTGAAAAGGCCACATTGCTAAATTGTGTTCATATTGATTCTTCCATTTGGAATCATGTTATCATACTCATCTCATTATTTTTAGTTCAAGTGTCATTTCATTTTTGTTTTGTTTTGATGGTCTCTCGCGGTGGCGCACTTGTTGGGGGGGTGTGACGAGTATCTTAAATACTAATTTTATTCATGTTTTAGTTAGTTTTCTAGTGTTTTTATGTTAAATAAGTGCCCTAATGCTCTAAAAAGTTCACTCCTATGATCAGGTCATCCATTTGGAATTGTGCAAAATTGGGTGAAAAAACCGCTACAAAGCAACAGAGGCTACTTAATTTTGACATTTTCAGACATCATATGAGTCTATTGCATCAATCCATATATGTATGGATTCTACACTTCAAGAGCTTAGGGATACCAAGAACACCAAAATTGGAGTTTGAACAAAGAAGTTAGTTCCAAAACTTGAAGAAAATCAGCAAACATTGCAGCACCTTCAGCAGGAGAGGCTACTGTATTTTGACGTTTTCATAAATCATATGAGCTTATATTGCATCAAGTCATATATGGATAGATTCTACACTTCAAGAGCTTTCCAACGGTACCAAGAACACCCAAATCGGAGTTCATGATGTTATGGCCTTACCGGTTACGCAAAACAGGGGACTGCAGCAACGTCGCGACGTTGAGAACCAACGTCGCGACGTTGCAGAAACAGAGCATCCCGACGTCGCGACGTTGCTGCACGACGTCGCGACGTTCGGGGTTGGTTTTGGGTGGATTTTTAGCCCATTTTGAGCCCATAATGGAGGGTTTTTAAAGCTCAAACCCGAAAGAGACGAGGGGAGGCGGCTAGGGCTTGGAGAAGGGGACTTTGTCCACACTTTGGGACCAAGGAGGAGGTTTGGAGCTGTTTTTGAAGATTTGGGAGAAGATCATGAGATTTGTGGAAGAAAATCCGAGACTCACCATCATTTGATCATTATAGTTTCTTTTCTTCTCTTTTCATGTTTTATCCTAAGTTTATGATGTATCAAAACTCTATCATGCTTTAAATTCATAGATCTAGGTTTTTGTTGCGTATTGAACATGAGTTTTATATCTATTTGTTAATGTTCGCCATTGTTTTTATCTGCACCCCTATTGATTCATACTTGGTTCTATTTACATATTGATTTCTGGCTAATCTCAATGTGGTGAGTGGTTCTTTGCAAGATCCGAGAAGGGAGTAAAGAACTAGACATAGATGATCAACCCACTGAGCTCTCGGCATAGAAATTATCGGTAATTAGTAGGCGTGAGACTTTTGATCTTAAAGCATCTTTAATGCTTGGGGTTGAGCTAGCCAAAGACCTAGTGTTAGTTATAGGTTATTCGACCTCGAGAGAGGCTTATAATTAAATTAGATGAGCTGTCTGGGAAGCATTTTCATGAACAATAGAGTAGAATTTAACTTATATCTAAGAGGATTGTCCGATTGCACCAAGTAAATTTAGAATTTATCATCTCGGTATCTCCTTAGCTAGAAACCCTGTCAGGTTACATTTAGAAATTTCATTAGTTTAGTTTTAAATTCATTTACTATCACAATTGTTAGTTTGGATATTAGAGAAGCATTATAATTTTGGCACTTAGGCATCCCCATTTTCCTCTGTGATCGACATTCCAGATTGCTTAGGTATGACTTTTATTACTTGACAAGCGTATACTTGCGCGGAATAGGCGCTCTTTTTATATTTTTCTCAATAATTTTGGCACATTCACAAAATACGCCATCAAGTTTTTTGGCGCCGTTGTCGTAAAAATCTGTTTATGCTAATATCAATACTAAGTGCTTCAAACATTTTTATGTTTTATATTTGTGTGGTTTTTGAGTTTTTGATACTTTTTCTTTTTGCATAAATTTTTCGTGTTAAAATCACAATGGATCCTATCATAGAGTTGACAAATGCATTGCTCACCTTGAGCAAAGAATCAAGAATGTGTTGAATGAGACATGAGCATCAAAGAAGGCGACAATCATCAGCGGGAGCCAAGTGTGGCAACCATATGCATCAATGGATTATGCTCAATATGGAGGTACCTCATACTTGAGCAATCATAATTTTGGATGGAGCCACCACTCAAACACCTCATGGAATACAAGCTATAACACTCTTCAATCTCCACAAGTCCAAAGATCAAGCCTAGAAGAAGCTATGGATGACTAAGAAGAACTCAAGCTGCATTTACCATGCGGCACAACCTGAATTTTCAAGATCAATGGATGAAATTGACTACTCTCGTTGGGTTGCCTGCTTTTAACTAAATGAGATAAGTCAACCTCCACATGAGAGAATGACAAAGTTAGAGGCAAAGATTAATTGAAATGAAGAGTTCATGTCGAATGTGTGACATCTCAAGTTCAATTCATGGAATTGACAAGGGCTAATGTTCAAATTCAAAGATACACCATTTGGATAGCTTGAAAGAAGAGATGGCTCCAATGGCTACTTCGGTACTCAACTTACATTTGAGAAAGAACAAATCAAAGAAGAGGAGAGCATGAGTATGTAAGAACTAGTGGCAAAATATAAGGAATGAACAAGAGAATATGGCTACAATGTCCTTTGAAGGACAACATGAGAGTTCGCCATCTACTCTGGGGTGAATACTGCAAAGAAAACTGGAGCTACAATGCAAATCACCAAGAGGTAATAAAGAACTTGAGAGTTTCAACGCGAGGAGGACGATGCGTAAAACTTCGGAAAGACTTATTTAAAAGGAGGAAAAGAGTCAACTTCTTCGAATCATGAAAAGGTAAAAGAGGAGGTTGTGAGACCTTCCTGAGATGACTTTAAGGTGAGATGATGAAGAATTGAAAATGAGAAGACGATCCCAAATTCCGAGGTGGATGAGTACATCATTCACTTCAACAATGAATTGAGAGGAACCATTGTAAACAAAAAAAATTAAAAAATAGAAAACAAAAAATAATATGACGTAGATTAGTGTGCCTAAGTTGTCGATTGAGCACAACTATCGCTCTTAGAGAAGGATGGAGGCAAACACCAACCCATCCGTGAGTTGGTAGAGTCTAGCCGACTCAAAAAAGTGAGCAAATTCCTTGGGAGGCAACTCCAAGCTTAAAATGTTTTTTTCTTTTTCTATTTCTCATGTTAGTTTTGAGTTTTTTTAATAAATTTTCGTGCTTGATTTTGTTTTTTCTCGTGTTTTAGCTTTTAATTTCAGGTTTTGGGATTCAAATCTGGTTTTTGGAAGTTAAAAGCTTGAAAGCTTGAAGTTCAATAATTTTAAGTACTAAAAGAACTGAAGAGAAACCATATTCAAGCATCCCTTCATTTGGACTTAAAAAGTCTAACCCCTCTTAACACCTCTTTGCCTCCAAGTGAGCCATATTCATCGGGAGCAACTTCCGCAGACTTGATCAACCCTCAGGGGAGTACTCATTATCCATTCTGCTTTTGTTTCACATTGAGGACAATGTCTATTTCAAGTTTGGGGTGAATTCCAAGAAATCGTTAAGAAAAAAAAAAATTCCAAATCCAACTTTTGTACTTCTACCGTTTTAGTTAGTTTGCTTCGCTTGTTAGTTGTATGTGTTTTTATTTTATTTTATTACTTTATGGCCTCATATGAGTGAGTTTGATGCCTTGTTGGTTAGTAGAAGGTCATTTTGAACACAATCTGGCCCAAAATGTCAAGTAAAGAGGAATAGGGGCAATTTTAGGTTTTTAAATGATCCGGGAATTGTATACTTGTCGTATGGGTGACTAGCTATCACCCATTGTGCTACAAGAAGCTATTTCTCAAGGAATCTATCACACACACACTTTTGGTCTCCCTTGTATACCTTGGTCCCGGACCCTTTGCCTTGAATTCAACTAACCTTGGGGGATTCTAGCCACCTAAGTGATGAGACACCTAATCAAAAAGAGGATTGCCATCGAGCCCCAACTTAAAAAAAAAAAAAAAAAATACAAAAACAATAGAAAAAGTGAATAAGAAAAAAAAAATTCAAAAATAGGCTTGTGAATTAGAATAAGTGGATCATCCAATCGAATCCCGCACACAACTAAGGCCTTTCAGTTTAATGCCCTAAGCCAATCGGGTCGAGTCATTGACTTCACCGCCCGCTACATGGGATAAGATGGATCCTTCCCACAACCTAGGGCCTTGAATTGGGTTGAGTGTTCGGGGTGAAGTTTGAAGGGAATTTAATGCCTGTGCCCCAACTAACCGGTGGGAGTCACCAATGGATCCCCGGCCAGAACACTCATCTAAAAACTTTCGCACTAGTTCTCCTTTCACTTTTTAAGTATTTAGAAATTTTTAGGTATTTCTGGGTATGACTAAAAAGGGTATGCTCTTATCCTTGTTAGTTAGCCTCTTCCAAATAGGTGAGTTGAGCTAAGTTTGGGGTGCTAGACCTGGGGAAGACATACCAGAAGATCATACTATCACCTACACTTAGTTTTCTTGAGAAAGGTCACCATGACTCGGGGGGGTTGATTTGTTTTTGCTCACCATGCTTTGCTTTGCCATGTTCCCTTAGAAAGTTTAAAAGTTTAAGGATCCTAAATTTTGGCTGAAAAGGCTAATATTAAGTAAATTGTGTTCATATTGATTCTTCCCATTTGGAATCATGTTATCATACTCATCTCATTATTTTTAGTTCATGTCATTTTCAATTTTTGTTTTGTTTTGAGTTGGTCTCTCGTTTCGCACAAGCAAAGCACTTGGGTGCCAAAAGGATGAAGATCTTAAATACTCATTTTATTCCTATGTTTTAGTTAGTTTTCTAGTGTTTTTATGTTAAATAAGTGCCCTAATGCTCTAAAAGTTCACTCCTATGATCAGGTCATCCATTTGGTGGAATTGTGCAAAATTGGTGGAAAAACTGCTACAAAAGCAACAGGAGAGGCTACTGAATTTTGACATTTTAAGACATCATATGAGCTCTTATTGAATTAATCCATATATGTATGGATTCTACACTTCAAGAGCTTTCTAGGGATACCAAGAACACCAAATTGAGTTTGAACAAAGAAGTTGGTGCAAAGTTCCAAAACTTGAAGAAAATCAGCAAAACATTGCAGCACCTTCTCAGCAGGAGGCTACTGTATTTTGACGTTTTCATAAATCATATGAGCTTATATTGCATCAAGTCATATGGATAGATTCTTCACTTCAAGATCTTTCCAACGGTAACAAGAACACCCAAATCGAAGTTCGGATGACAAAGTTATGGTCTTACGAAGTTGGAGCAAAAACAGGGGATTGAAGCAACGTCGCGATGTTGAGAACCAACGTTGCGACGCTGCGTAGTCAGAGTATCTGACGTCGCGACGTTGCTGCACGACGTCGCGCGACGTTCAAGGTTTTTGTGGATTTTAGCCCATTTTGAGCCCATAATGGAGGGTTTTAAAGCTCAAACCCGAAGAGACGCAGGGGAGGCTAGCTTAGGGCTTGAGAAGGACTTTGTCCACACTTTGGGACCAAGGAGGAGGTTTGGAGCTGTTTTTGAAGATTTGGGAGAAGATCATGAGATTTGTGGAAGAAAATCCGAGACTCACCATCATTTGATCATTATAGTTTCTTCTTCCTTTTCTCATGTTTTATCCTAAGTTTATGATGTATCAAACCTCTATCATGCTTTAAATTCATGTATCTAAATATTTTGTTGTGTATTGAACATGAGTTTTATATCTATTTGTTAATGTTCCTGCTTATTGTTTCTGAATGCAATTCCTCTATTGATTCATACTGGTTCTATTTACATATTTACTTGCTAATCTCAATGTGGTGAGTGGTTCTTGCAAGATCTCGAAGGAGAAAGAACTAGACATAGATGAATCAACCTAATTGGCCCGGTAGTGTAGAAGAAATTATCGGTAATTAGAGGCGCAGAGACTTTTGATCTTAAAGTATCTACGTTTGGGTCGGGAAGCTAAGAATAAAAGACCTAGTGTTAGTTGGTAGGTTATTCACTCTAGAGAGTGCTTATAATTAAATTAGACAAGAGTTGCCTTTGGAAAAGCATTTTCATGAAACAATAGAGTAGAATTTTAACTTATATCTAAGAGGATTGTCGATTGGTACCAAGTACCCTAGGAATTTATCATCTCTTGGTATCCCTTAGTTGTGAACTTCATTAGTTACATTTAGAAATTTCATTAGTTTAGTTTAAATTTTGTTTACTATCACAATTGTTAGTTTGGATATTAGAGAAGCATTATAATTTTGGCACTTAGCATCCCCATTTTCCCCTTCGGTGGATCGAGCATCCCGCACTTAGGGTACACTTTATTACTTGACAAGCGTATACTTGCGCGGAATAGGCGCTCTTTTTATATTTTTCTGAATAATTTTATATACACATCACAAAATACGCCTATCAGAGGCCATGCAGGTCACCGTTATGTTGGACCGAGCGGAGAGTTTCATCACCTGGCCCCGATCCGATTGTGGTATTAATCTTAGAGAAGGTGAGCTTGATACGACAGCGTTTTCTCACGGCTCGTATCGCAAAAGAGCTTGGCGCAGATGCATGGACGCCGACCCTAGAGGTGCCCGAGTGAGCCGTGGATCACGCCTTCGGGCGTATGCCTAAGAGAGGAGTGGTTAGTTCTAGTTTTGAGGGAAGCTATCACGAGGTTTATTGGGGCCTTTCTAGATACCTAGAGAGGATAGGCATCAAGTTATGCATCGGCTACAAGTATCGTCAAAGATGTCGTGTCCACGAGGTATTTCATGTCTCCATGTTCGATGTATACCCGCATCCAAATTGCCATGTGGAGGATCGGGACGACGAGGTTGACACCGGGAGCGGGACCTTCGAGGGAGGGACCGTGATGCATTTTGATAGCTACGATCAAAGCTTTGCACGCAAGACCGTGAGGTTAGCGAGGGTGCTATGGCGTGACCATGGAGTGGAGGAGTCAACGGGGAGTGCGAGACACGATGGCGCCACCTATCCTCTCGCTTATGGATGAAGGTACGCGGGTTTAGAATTTACATGCATGGTATAAGGCACGTTATGACACAAAGATGTGAGTGTTTTGATTGTCCAAAATTTCGATGAAATTCCTTTAGGGAGGGGAGAATGTAAGACCCGAGAAATTCACTGAATGGTAAAATCGTACTGTCAAAAATACGAAATTTATTCTTCTAGATTCCTGATGATGAAACGGATTAACCGTTGGAATCGCTCTCGCCGAATCGAAGCAGCACGCCGGATTTCATCGACTCGAGACAATGGAGTTGGCACGCTTTTCGAGGCATCGCATTGCGCCGTAAAAACGATATTCGAGGTGACAAAAGTCACATATAACACGCACTCATGTGCCAGGCGGCGCATTTAAAGAGAGAACATAAACTAATTTAAGAGATAATACGAGTGTCAAAATCGTAAAGAAGTACATGATGTCATTTTGGAATTTGTTTTAAGTAGAAAAATACAAAACGCTACAGTGATTGTCTTCTCCAATTGAAATACAAGGCAAAAACGTGGGTGGAGACGAGTAGATGCAGAAACTGAAAAATTGGAGTTTTAGAGAGAGAACATCATACTTCTCTGTAAATTTCCGGCAAATCCGACCGTCGAAATCCTTCGGGCCAAGAAGGAAAGCTACTATACGCGGAGAGGCCTACGCGTGGACTCGTTTAGGCTTGCCAAACTCCCGAGAGGCAGGGATTTATCCTACTTGGGTTTTACACTTTATTTAAGTGTTTTATGATGTTTCAGTTGGTTTGAGGCCTTGAACGGCCGTTTGATCAGTCCCAAAACTTAGGACTGAATTATTAGAAATTTTTGAGATATTTTTACTGCGGGTCGTTAGGGACTGGATTTGGGTATTCGTGATAATTTATGGAATAAATCATGTATCGTTTGTATGAGGTCCGGAAATAATGGGTGGAAATTCCTAGTTCACAAAGTGAACCGATGATTGGTGATTTGCTGGGAACAGTAACCCGAGGGTTTCACTGTTCATAGGAATAGCGTTCACAAAATATTTTTGTGAAATAATGTGTTTGGTTGAGAAATTCAAGCTGACTGTTTGTTTACCACTAGCCCAAGTGAGCTAATTTTTGGTGTAAAGAATTGTGAAATTACATGACATGTTTGTGTGATTTAAATTATGTGAATATATTCATGATTATATATTTGCATGTGTTATATAATTATATTGGAATTGGCATCATGCATTCCATATGCACTAGGACACCCTAGAGCGATAGGAGTGAGTGCATGAGATGGTTAATTGAGATAGTGGTTTCGGAGGGTTGACTATTAATAATAAATATCGGAGTCGGTCCATTACTTATATCGGAGGGTAGTCCATATAAAATATCAATCGTCGGAGTCGGCCCAATTGATATACATCGTAGGGTAGTCCACTAAATATAACATCGGAGTCGGTTCACTACTAATACTCCGAGGGTAGTCCAATTATTAAACAACATCTTTGTTTTGAAAATAATGAGATTCTACGTATGCGGCTTAGGCAAGTGTGAGGGAGCTCAAGTGAGGACTCAGTATGAGTTGTTCAGTAGACATTCAAGTAGGGATCATGATTTACTTCGAATGTGTGTTTTTCTTGGAGCATTGCATATGCACTTAGGTGGAGTAGCCCATGTGGTGATTCCATCGAGCATTAGCTCACCCCGCCGAGAGATATCATTTTTCAAAGTGTGGAGCGACGAGAGACGATCAGTCCTGTGAGGTCGAGTTTCAGAAGAAAGCTTCAAGTTATGGCTTTTTAGTTTTATTATGTATAAAGGCTGTATTAGAATGTTTTTTTCATTTTAATATATGTTTGTATAAGAGTAATTTCTTAACTCTTGAAACTATTGTAAATAGTTGGGAATTATTAGGATGAGTATTGGTTTGTGGGCCCAAGTGGCCGTTTTACTCATGGATTGTTATATTGGATTATTGGGATAGGTTATATATATTGTTACGTGATACGGTAGCTCCCGCATAAAAAATGGCACTCGCCCCGATTTTCGCGAGAAGGTCGGGTCGACATCCACGAGTGTTTCCGCTGGCCGCGATAGTCAACGGACCGAATGGGGTCGCCATACCGGCACTTCACCGCTGGCGCCCGGTTTCATTTGGCGGTTAGTTAGCGACAAGACCCTTCGACCAGGTGCATTGACCACCGACACAACGGTTACGGCCAGGGTAGAATCGCACCACGCTTCAGATCGAGACGATTTGCTGATCCAGCCGAGGAGCCAGTCACTCGGCGATAACTTCGACCAACGTCATCACCGCAGGTTGTGGAGACGGGACACATCCCTGCGACAATGGCATACCGGCGCACTTTGTTGCGATGTTTTGACACTGAACAGAAAGTTCGGCGAATCTACGGCAATATGGTTCCGGAACCAGTTTAATCGGTTACGGTCTTCGATGATATTTTATCACCCATCCGAGCGGTTACGAGCGATCCACCGGAGACGTCGCGCTTCGCCAGAGATCATCAATCGGCGGTCGCCGCTTTAATGGCGCGGAAGTTTCGTCCATCGCGCGATTTTTAATAGCACGGCGTCGCGATTAGGTATGTCGCGACCCCCGAGAAGGTTCCAGCCGCGGACGAAGCCGGGGAGAGGCCGTCGGCCGAGATACGAAGTTTCGCATTCGTCGGCACTGGCGGTGAGATCATCATGATCCTCCCATTATGTTATCGGTTGACTGGCGATCGTAATCCGGTTACGTCAATCTGATTTGTGATTGATCTGGCGGTGAGTATCTCGTGAGCCGAAGAGAGTCACTTCCGCCTATCCGGCGTAGTCCCGGCGGTCGTGCGCCATCGTATTTACAGATGACGCCCCAGATGTCCCATCGCGATTTTCAATATAACATCACGACGCCACATAACGCGATCATGACGCCACACCGACTTTGACGCAACGACAACCGATGGTAGCAACACGTCCCGCCACGAAGAACCGAATGGTGACCATCCAGACACGATATTGATTCGCCAACACGATCCCCTTGAAGATCGCTTCAATCGGTCATGGCAATGCATCGGCAAAATACGCATCCACCACTCGGAAGAGACACACGCAATGGATCCTTCAACACGATACACCCATATTTGAAATCCGAGATCTGGCGGATTTCATCTCCACGGCATCCGTGGCAGAAATCGTGGGCGGCTGTCGATGCCACCACCAGTCACCAGCCAATAAGGCCAGGTTATGATAAGTTTCTGAACATCTATTTCTCCTTCTCGCCACTCCAGATCCAGACAACTCCCTGCCACGCTGATCTTGAGTTAAAACCCCTGGTCCATCAGTTTAGTGGCTACAACGCTCACATATAGTTATCAGTCCAGTGCACACTTATACAGAGGAGTCCAATCAAAGTGAACTGCAAGCAGCTTCTCCAAAGTATAAAGTACATTGGCCCCAATCCATCCACTTTAGAAGTGTGAGGCCCTCTCTGTGAGAGTGACATCAAAGGTCGTGGTTCCGCAACGCTTCCATCCCATTCCATATATATCTTCGGAGTTTCTCCACCACCCGATTTTTGCATCCGTGGCATGAAGATGTACCAGATTGCCGCCAAAGACACGAGCGAATGAAGAGACATCGTAGGGGGATTCGGAACGACTGATGTCTCATATGTCAAGATTAAGGCCGAGCACCGGCGCCGCCAGGCGCTTCAGCCATTAGAGGCTAAGCGGAAGTGGGAGCACCGTCACTATTGATTTTGTGACCCACTTGCCATGGACAACGCGGCGACATGATGTGGCAGATAGTGGTCCACCACGGCCCAAGACATTTTCTCTAGCCGTATGATGACCTTCACATTGAGAGATTCTGCCCGCAGGCCATTCGGGAGATAGTCCCGGCCACATGGGAGTACCGTGCGATCCATAGTGTCGAATAGAGACCCGAGAGCGACAAGGCAGACTTTTGGAAGAAGCTTCCAAAGGCTATGGGCACACCTGGGCCGACCATGAGTACATCTTTCCATCCATACGTACGATGGTCACAAAGAGGACCATATTGTGTTAGAGGACATGTCAGAGCATGCGCCCTGGATCATGGCGGGTAGTCGAAGAGAATTTGCTCCCTTAGTGGAATTCCACATTTACAACAACAATTATCGCGAGTATGAATAAACGGCACCATATGAGTATCAGACGTGGAGGCCATGCAGTATCATTGATATGTCGGACCAAGGTGGGAAAGAGCTCCATCACCTGTCCTCGATCCGATTAGAGACACCTCCGAAGGTGAGCTTGATACGACACAAATGGGCCTTCTCGCCCGTGAGCTTCGGCAGGTTGAGCCTGGCGCCGGAGCAAAGTGCACGTCGACCCTTAGAGTTCGAGGTTTTGATCACTTCTTCTTAAAGGTGATGCCTAAGAGAGATGTGGTCAGGGTCTCTAAGTAAGCGCCGGAAGCTATCGCCGAGGTTCATTGACCCTTCTGAGATACAAATTTCAGAGGGTAGGCACCGTGAAGGCATCTATTTAGCTTTTTACCGCCAAGATGTCAAGTGTCCAATGGTGGCATTGCGCCTCCATGCTCCAAGGTACACCTGTGATCCACCATGTAATGGATTGAGGAGAGATTGAGATTGACATGATCTAGACCGAGAGGGACCAAAGGTGTATTATGGATAGCCTGGATCAGGTTTTGCAACTAAGACCGTGGAGGTATTAGTGAGGGTGCTATGGCAGCACCGTGGAGTGGAGGAGTCAACGTGGGTGCGCGAGGACACAATACGGGCCACCTATCCCTTATTGTTTAAGGATGAAGGTACGTGGTTTAGTCGTTTAATAATTAAATGACTAGTTTACTTGCATGGTATCGTTGCATATGCGTGATTCGCTAGATTGTGCCGCACTTCGGACGAAATTCCTTTAAGGAGGGGAGAATGTAAAAAACCCAGTGAAAATTCTAATTTTCAAAATGATAAATGGTAATTTCGGTAAATTTTTCTAGATCTCGATGACGAAACAAAATCTTCACCGTTGGAATCGTCTCACGAAATCTAGCTACCACGTCGAATTTTGTCGAATTCGAGACAACAAATTTATCAAGCTGAGGCACCGAGTGTTAGGTGCCATATAAATACCAGAGAGACATGTGATGCATGTGTTACCTACTACATGTACCATGTGACACATGTTGCATGTGATTAGTGAGAGGATGGGAGATGAATGGCTTAGATTAAGCCATGTCAAAAAATCAAAACTAGCACAATGGGAATTAAGTGAAAAGAATAAGTGAATAAGACAAAAGAAGAATAGTCTTCTTCTTCTCCAATTTGAAAACAAAAAGCGTGCAGTGAAGGGAGATTTCAGATTTTAGAGAGAGAAAGAGTGACTTCTCTCTAGATTTCCCGGCGTCGGACTGGCTTCGGCTTCTTTTCTGCCAAGAAGCAAAGAAATTACGCAAGAAGGGTTACGCACGGGCACCGGGTTTCGTGGAGTTTCGACAACCCAAGAGGTAGGATCTTTTCCTACTTAGTTTATTCTTTGGCCAGAGCCATTTTAATGACGGGATTTGCCGAGAGTCCCGGATGGTTTGCTTTCGCCTCAAAATCTCGACCGAGTGAAGAAATCCCTACTTATATGGCCGTGAGCAATGCCGACCCTAGGGTTCTACTTTTCACATGATATGTTGTGTGATTTTTGTGTTGTTGGGTGATTTAAAATGAATTGCTCTGATTGTTATTAGCCCATGTGAGCTAATTTTGGTGTTATTGCTTGTGAATTTAATAACATGAATTATGTGAAGTAATTTTTGTTAATATATACATGTAAATATATTAGCATGAATTGTTTGAAATGTATAATGTATTCCATATGCACCGGGCAATTCTCTAGAATGGTAGGTGAGTGCATGACATGAAAGAAATGAAAGGAATTTCATGAAGATTTTCTCCAAGAATTGCCTTTGGAGAGTTGTCCAATAGTTCAATCCTGAGGCGACTCATGACTATTTCCTGAGAATTACCTACCCACCCCGGAGGGTTGTCCAACATATTTGGCCTAAACTGGTAGTAAGCTTTCGAGAAACCTTTGTTTGAAAACCGTAGTCGGCCTCGCATTTGGCTTAGGCATGTGTGAGGGAGTCGATGAGGACTCGAGACAAGATATTGGGCATGTAGACATTCAAGTAGGATCATGTATTTGCTTGAGTGCGTTTGGTTGTCATGACACGCACTTAGGATGAGTAACCCACGTAGAGATTATCACTACTCGGGCATTGCTCACCCCGGTCGAGGAATCATTATTTCGTAATGTGAGTGTACAGAGGACGGCGCCACCAGGCCGCGCTGAAGAAAGTTTCGACCAGGTCAGGTATTCATTTGTATAACATGTATTAAAACTTTAAATTTTTTGATATATGTTTTAGTTAAGAGTAATATAATAACCTTGAACTATTGTTATATACTGACGTATTTTAAGAAGATAATACATGGGCCTGGGCTTAATTACTTTATCAGATGTGGACCCTGTGGTCGCGAGTAAATGTTGGGACAGGTTGTATTTTGGGTAGAGCTCCCCATACAAAGGAGACTTCGCCCCGATTTTCGCAAATTCGAAGTCTTGGATAAGGACCCCACGGAGGGTGTAGGGTTACCCGACATCCACGAATATTTTGCGGGTTGACGGGTTGTCAATGGACCCCCGGGAAATGGGGCGTCACATTGATTATGTGTTTGTATCAATGTATTGCTAGTTTGAATCAATAAGATTATTGTTCCCTTAAAAAACATAATTCTCAATATGAAAAAAAAAAGAAGAAAATGAATATCATAGCAAGGAACTTGTTGGATTAACATTAATCAAAGGGGAATACAACCAGTTTTGAATAGTCAAGGCTAACATTAATTAAAGGCCTGAGAAAGTTATATAACAATAACTGTAATACGGAACAACAGAGATGTGCCTCAATGTTTCTTATGATGCAACTCAGGGCTTCAAACAAAAAAAAAAGGGGGGGAAATAGCTCCTGTACATGGGCTATTGTGAAACATAGTGCCAAAGCTACTGTTTTTGGGAAGAAAAGATGACTCCAATAGCGTAGCAAATTAAATATTAGAATTATTTTTTAAATGAGACAATTTGATATTCATTTCTGAGTTCTTATCACCTCTTTTTTAAATATAATCATATCAGTACGCCATAGCATAAGTATCCTCATATTTTATGTATAACATTGAAATTTTTTCAAATTTTATATAATACATATTTTGTAAATGGTTAGTCAATAAAATTTTGAAATTATTATAGCCATGACTATTCATTTTGGTCATGACATGATAAGATTTAATGACAATTTGTTATCACGACCTAAAGTCTTATTTTTGTAATTTTGGAAAATCTATATTGAAAAGAAATTTAAAATGAACATGTTTTCATGTGATGGGCAATGTGCTCAAAACCTAACATGGAAGACAAAGCTCTCCTTCATTTGTTTCCCCTTGGTCTTATCTATGTGGGAGCTTTTGGGGTTAATTATCGATCATATATCTGTCTACAACTTTTTATGAATCACCAACATATTGTCTGCTAATTTGTTAATTAATTTGGTCTTTGAGAAAATATATCAATCAACCTTTGGTGCATGCATCTGTTTTATTATTCTTTAGTTCAAATAATTTGGCCCATATCAATTTGACTATGTCATTCTGTTTGATAAAGATGAAGTTTTCAAACCCATCAATTATTGTAGATTTTTTTTTCTCCCTTTATAAGATTCTTGCTAATTTGTACTTTATGTGATTTGCATGTCACATACTCGACAGAAATGGGCAGGTAGTAATTAATGGTCAATGACAATTTTAATAAAATATTTTTTTAGATTTCCTCATTATTTTAATATAGATTATTGATAAAGTATTTAAATAAATATCGATACCAATTGACTCGAAGTTGTAAAACAAATTACATTTATATGTTTTGGGTTTAAAGGGACCTTATTGTTTTAAAGTATATATGTTTAAAAGGTTAAAAAGAGTTTATAGTTATTTAGTTTTGTAGAAAAATAACGTGTCTGGGTTACCGTTTTGATGTTGATGGCCCACGATCTTTACATCATTGTTTCACCGCACTTTCTCATCTAAAGTCATGAATGGAACCATAACTGAACCATTTCGTGACGCCCGACTGGGTCCGTTGACAACCCGTCACCATAATACATGTGGTCATTGAGTTGTTTTAATGCTACAAATGAGTGTCTCTCTACCTTAGATCAAAGATAGAGAAATTTACACGCGCCCATACATCCATACTTCTACCTCAAAATATTATCAATTATATTACAATAGTTTTAAGAGTTAATTACAATTTTATACAAACATGTATCATCATAATGTTTCATACATGTTTTACAAAATATATATGGCAAAGTCATGTCGTTTTTTCGTGCAACGCAGGAGTGCCGCTTTCCCGAACACTTAGCCGGTGGATCCCATGACGAGACGAGCAGAATGTGTTTAATAGTGATATTTTCCTACATGCTGGTTACTTCCCCACCTAAGTGCGTCACAAGTAAATGGAAAACACAATGGCCATTAAAGTGAATTCATGATTCCTACTCGAATGTCTACATGCCCAATCCCATGTCTTAAGTCCTCACTGACTCCTCATACATGCTTATGCCATGTATGAAAACCGTTTCCAAACAAAATATTTGTTTTATTTGTGGGCAACCCTATGATATAAATACGTTGGACAATCCTCCGAGGTGAATTTGTTGGATAACTCTCCGAAACAATTCATGGGCCTCCAACGGAATTGTCGATGATTTCAACACAATTCTTCTGATAACTGATAAAAATTATTGACAACCCTTCGAAGTATTTTATGTCATGCACTCACGCCTACTATCTCTAGTGGTGCCCCTGCATATGAAATGCACACAATTAAAATTCATGTTAATATATCAAGCATGCATATATTAACAAAATTAACACACAGTCAGATGTTATTCATTGTAAGCAATAACACAAAATCGGCTCACATGGGCTAGTAGAAAAATCCGACAGTTCAACTTGGTACTGTCTAAATCATCACAAACACACAATCATGACCACCTGAAGGCAGTCTCCAAGCCCAACCTGGGCTATCCGAACAGTCCAAAATTTCCAGCCTTCGGTCCCACTCCGGGGGGACCAAAACACACCACTTTCTAGCCCCAAACACAACAACCATTTGTATGGTTCTTAGACAAGAACTAAACCAAGTAGGAGAAGAACCCCTACCTCCTGGAGTTTGTCAAAACTCTACAATACCGGTATCCACGCGTAGCTCTTGCAGTGGGGATCAACTTTGCCTCTTGTCTTGTCGGAATTTGACGGATCACCGAAAAATCTAGAGAGAAGTGAGAGCTTCTCACTCTAGATTCTCTCTCTCTCTCTCTCTCTCTCTGGTTTCTCTCTCTCTTTCTCTTCTCCCAACCGGTTGGGAGAAGATAGTGGTCAAGATGGGGTCAAGAGGACTTGTCCTCTCATTGACACATGGCCAATTCTCATTGGCTCATAGGATTACACCTTATCCTCTCATTCATTTACCATGGATTTCCTTCCAATGGCGTGATGCCATGTGTCTCTCATGGGTCTTACGTGACACGTGGCACCTCTTGAGCCACTCACAATGTGCCAAGTGTCCCGCACCACTCCTGATGCTTTGAAAAACATGAAATTCGACCGTCTTCGAATTCAACCTGAATTCAACCAGAAGATTTCGCGACGATTCTAACTTATGAAACTGCTTTCACATCCAAGATCTAGAAAATTTTTGATTTTGACCGAATTATTTTCTGTCATTTTTCAGAAAATTAGAATTTTCTGGGGCCTTACACATTCGATTTCCACGGCATAAGTGCCTTGACCAACATGTTATCATAAAGAAACAAGATTCATGGATGAAGATAAGACTTGCAGAGAGAAGAGAAAACAGAGAGCTTTCTCCATGAAAAGTTGTGTCTCTTTAATGGATTCTTTAAAACTCAAAGAAATAGATTCTTTTATATTCTCCTAATCTTGGGTCGGGTCAGCCCACTTGGGAACCCAACCCATAACCCAATTCCAACATCTCCCACTTGCACAAGATGGGTTGATCTTTCTCGATCACTTATTCAAGTCTTATATATTCCACTTTTGAAGGTCATTCGTACGGGCAAATGAGTCGTGTGACTATGCGAGCACACCTGCAATTTGGGAGCTATAGAATTATGCACCTATCAGCGATACATAGTAGCTAAACCCAAAAACTTATGAGTGAATAATCAATAATAATCATGTCTTGCTATACCCCAAACTTAGTTACATGCAACATATACACTTAATCCCTCAAATTTAGAGATACTAACATTGTAAAATGTATTCACAATTATATTAGCTACAAAAAGGCACATTATAATGGGCTTCACCTTTGAACACATTTTGACCACAATGGAATCGTGAAAGTCTTTTAGATCCAAATTAACTGTTTGCCTAATATGTCCCATAAGGATGAATCATTCTATATTCGTCAGAAACATATCAAAGTAGCAACATTAATTTGTCACCTCAAAACATAGTTAAAAGTACAAAGGGTACAATAGGCTATAATAATTCTAATTAGCCCTAAGGATCTCACACAGTGAGGATGCAGGGACCAATCACTAACTTTCCTTATTTGTCACATTTAAACACATGTACAATGAAATACATGCTATGGTGGTTTCTCTTCACTTGAAGAGTGTATGTCAAACTATCATCATATGAACTTTAACCAAATGCTTCACACAGCAGCTTACTCAAGTTTTGCATCCATAGTGTTCCCCTTAAACTTTTTTATGCCAAAATTCAAGTCCAGTTCAAACAGGCAAATGTAATCGTGGGAAATTACATTCAGTTAAGGATGTAATTTATCATAAACCTCATCTTGATACTTAATCAAGGCGACACTCATCATGTTTGTATACTTTCCACTCATTTATTATCATTAGTATACTATGTCTTATCCCAACTCAAACACATTGATTGAGGTGGTTACTCGTGTGAGAAAGCCAACCTCTGCTTGTTGACATACATTTAGGGATATATCATATAAGTACCAATTATATATCCAGTGATATGAATAACAAAATACTCATATCATTTTATCATGTATAGAGTATCATATCCAATCAAATATGATCCTTGATATATGACTAACACATATCATACTACATAGTCCCATAACTTCACATGTATATAAACATGTTCATTGATTGAATTTTGAACGGGTCAACAACCATTTTTACACGGTGGTAGATATTTAAGATCACTACCTTTTGTATTAATTTCTTTTATAAATTTTATTCTTAGTACTTCAAGTTTTCATGATGTTTTTAGATCCTTTCTAACTCCATCATACTTTTGACTATCACTATGGATCACGTGCTGGCACAAAACATCTTTAACTATTCTCAAGCTTTCAATCCATACAAACCTCTGTTTTGTAATACTATAGTTGAAGAAGAGTCATTGAGTTTAGCTAACTTGGTTCATAAAGTTATACAAATATATATCTTGCCTCTCCATGAAATGACATTTTCATTAAGCAATGATGTATATCTGGATGGTGATTTACACACATGTAGATCACATAACTAATTGATTCTGAAAATATATCAAATGCAATTCTTTGATTTGATAACAATTGGAATGGTCTAGAATGCCTCTCGCGATACCCAGACTATCTTTACCGGCTTCGATGCTCAATCTAAGAGTTTTTAATAGTTTCTCACTATCACAACAACAACATAACAAATATTTAATCTTTGTACATCATAGCATACATTAGATCTTCAATAACATTGTAGTAGGGATCGTTATTCATGTCTTCTTTCTTGTAGAGTTACTCGGATCCATATCTTCATAGGTTTTCAATTCCTTCAAATGAAGTATTTATGAGTTTGTATTCATGTGTATAATAATCATTCATGAAATTCCTCAATGTAGTGGTTTAAACACTAGTTTGTTAAAACGATCTCTATAGACTTTATCAAGAATGTAATATTACTCTCTCATGTCTTTCATCTCAAATACATGACAATTATATTTTGATCATTTACCTAAATCATTTGTAGCCATAAGCATAAATATCCAAGTGCAAAGATAATAACACATTTATCATTTATATAATAAATTAATGATCCTCATAAATCAATATGAAATCATACTAATTCGCACAATGAGATCTCTGCACACATTTATTGATGTTAAGGCCATAAAATGAAATGATTTAAATTGAACACCATGTGGTCTGCCCATGAGTGCAAGGAAACCCATTGGTTGTTCCACATAGATTCCTTTGTTCAACCCTCCATTCATTTGATGAAGTTCTGTTCATAAGGAGCCATTATAGGGAAAATAAGATGAATCGAGGCAAACCTAACTACTATAACTCTAGTTTATACCCTCTTATTGGGCATAGTTGAGCTATGCAATTTTCAATGGATCCATCTCCTTTCTATTTAATATTAAGAACTCATTTGTTGTTAATAGCTTTTCTATTTGAAAGCAAAGCAACCAAGTCCTAGCTTGATTGTTTTGAATTCTCCAATTTTTGTTCCATTTATTTTCTCCATGTATCCTTAAATAGGAACAAGTTAGAGTTTCATGAATAGACTTAGGTTCAATATATCATATAAGGTCACAATATGAACTTATTCTTCAATCTTAAATAATCATCGATGAACACTGTCAAGAACTTTTCTCAACATTGACTCTTATTGTATTTATATAGTACTAATTCATCCCACTTTCGATTCAACATCAATTTTTATCTATAGGTAGATCGTAGGATTGTGATCCATCATTAAAAAACAAATCCTATCAATTTCACCTATATGTGGGAAATCTTGTCCCCAAGAACGTGACATATTAGATTCTAATTCAACTCGTTGTTTCATCTTCATGCTCACTTATGAACATATGACCCTGGGAGAGTGTCTGGATGTATCTTATGAAGACATCTTTCATTTCTCTAGAGTTTAATTCTCATAATCATGAGAAGGAATATTGTTAACATAAGTCTTTGACCACCAAGGTTGCTACTTGTTAAAGGTCATGCTTATTTTTATTTTGTAACTCAAATAGGGTAAATGGAACGGACATTAAGGGTACTATGGTAAGTAGTCAACAATACATCTCCCAATTATGAATGGAAGATTTGCTTGAGTCATCATTGATCTAGCCATATTTAACAACATTTTATTCCTCCTCTTAGCAACATCAATTTCCTGTGGAATCCTTGGAATAGTAACTTGCATGTCAATACCCTTTTTATCACATAAGTCAATATGAATGAATTACAATGGTTTTTCAACTCTAGTTCATTTCTCAAATGGTTTTTTATATCTTTATCAACTAGGCATTAATATTCCCAATTTGGAATATCAATTTATGAATTGAGGAGAATATTTCTCCCACTAGTCTTATTCACCTTTTCTCATATGATATACTCAAATCTTGTATGCTATGTGATCATATTATCACAATTCTAGAATTAGTCATTAACAAATAATAACTATTACTAGACAACACATAGTTATCAATATATAAAGTTATAAAACCACTCTAAAAATAAATTAGAAGCCAAGTTTATTGTTCACAAATACAACTCTCTGTTTGAATCATGAAAAACTCAAAATAGAAACATAAACTAAGGACTACTAGTATAGAGACTAAGTTCTATCAAATACTTGGAGCACAAAGAACCTCATGTACGAATGAAGTACGTAGAGTTAAGCAATTCCATCTTTCTTATACCAATATCTAGACCTCAACTTAGAGTTGTTTCCTACATTGATCCATCTTGTATTGGAACTATTCATTGAAACCCACTTATACTCCTTGATCTCTAATTACACAATTGGTGGGGTTACATATACTTGACTTGTGAACTCATGAGCAAAGTGATCTTGTTACTAAGTGTTATAGCATTTTGACTTTGCTAGTATCCTTCTTAGCATGTCGAATCCTCAGATTCCTCCAATTCTTCTTTCTTTGAAGCATCATCTAATCTCTTATCCTTTTTCTTTTCTTTTTTTTTATTCTACTTAAAGTTAGAAGTTTTTTTTTTTTAAAAAAGAAAGAATTGGATTAAGCTACATAAGTTTGCTCACTAGACTTAGCAAACATAAGTCACTTGACATCCAATTCAAGAAGGTGAACTATATCATTAAAGATTTTTGACACTCTTATTATGTATCATATTCACTACCACGTGTTTCCAACTCTTTAGAGGAGGTTTGATGGGCACCTAATCTTTCTACTTATTAGAGGACATACGTAGCTTGATGTCCTAAGTCCTTTTATCATTAGTTTAATCTCATAGAGATGATATTTCATTGTATGGCAAGTATCTCATTGTTTCATTATTAGTTCTCTAAATTGCGGGTCAAAAGTTTACTATACCTTTTGAATGAGTAGTCTGTATATCATACCAATCAAGAAATTATCTTACTATCACATCTCAATAAAATAATGAGATCTCATTTTGATAGGCCACATCAACCTGTTAATCCATTTTATATTGAATAAGGTTCTCTTATTTATGTTTTTACACAACATGATTCAACATTTCAAGAGTCTTTGCCCTTCAAGGAGATAATACTAAATTTTTTTGTGGATATAAAAACTCATAGTTATCACTATTGAATTATTCATCCCTCTCTCTCCTCCTTTCCAAGATATTTCTCTTTCTTTCACCCACTGGTAAGACAAGGAAGAGCTTCCCTCCTCCCTTTTTCTCCTCTCTCTCTCTCTCCTCTCCTCCTCCTCTCTCTCCCTTCCTCTTCTCCTCTCTCTCTCCCCTCTCTCACCAGGAAAGAATTCAATTAGAAGGATATGCCCAACTACATAGAGATATTGCACAATCTAAATAATTTGTGCTTTTTATGGATAGATACCTTACTTCTTGCTATAATTATCTTACAATTTGCAATAACCCTCAAATAGCAATAGAAACGAAAAGTTCACTATATTCCCAATCACTTCTACCAATAATTTTTTAATTATTACAGTTAGAAATAATCTATGCAAGTAGTATTGCTAATTTAAAAAGAAATCAATGCGAAATTTCTTTAACCTAAAAACATCCCACTTAATCAATAATATTGTATCACAGCATGTTTCAACAATATATATAAAAGAATTGCAGACATGCATGTAAGAGATAAACTCAAAAAAAAAATTTAATAATAATAATCAATCATGTTATCTCTTATACATCGTAGCCTCACACATTTTTATGCAATAAAACATAAAATGATAACAAGTGGTGCGGATTTAGTTTAGAAATTAAAAGTTCACTCATCTCTGCTATGAAACTACAAAAGTTCTAATATTGAACTTTACATAACGTGATTCTTTAATATCACAACCTTATTTAAGGAAGTCATTTACCTTAGTTGATAAAGTATCAACGTAACACCCAAATTATACCTACGCTTATAACACGCTAAAGATAACAAAGAACATATTTTTTCAGAGAAACAATGCTAAAAATAAAATAACCAAACCCGAATTAATCTATGGTAAAGGGTAAATTAAATTTACCATCCAAGACTTAAAGGGTCAAAAGATAAAAAGATTATAGTATAAGTAGGAATATGGAATAAGTTATGATTTGAAAATAATAGAAAGAGAATTTTATAAAAAATGGAAAATTGACTCAAAATGGATAAGACTAAACATGGTTCCAAACATATCCCAAGGCTTAGCTAGAATTAAGGCATTTACGTAGGAGAAAAGAAGGGAGAAGAAGAGAATAAGAAGAAGAAGAAAGAAAGGATAAAAGAAGAAGCTTTAAGGCATGGGATACTGGGGCTGGGCTTAATCAGATTTTTTGGACACGCCAATGACGAAGGGAAATCATGTGGGTTAGGAATTCTCCAACCTCTTTCTTTGTCTATATGTAGGCGAAAACCCTGACCCCACAAATGTGTTTGGTTTGGCTAGGTCCTCAAATGGAGGAAAAATTTGTAACAAAGAAAATGTCGGGCTTTAGGGGAGAGACGCATTCATTTTTTTAAACCCATGTTTTTAGAGCCAATATAACCCTGGGGTCTTCACTATCCACTGAGTGATCCTTGGTAAATCAGACTCTAGAAAAAAATCTCCTGAAATAAGTGTATAAATTTGGACCCCAATGCACCTAGAAATTATTACAAAGGGGAGTTGGGTTGCATGATCAATTTCGGTTCTCTTTTGAAGATTATAGTCTTGTTGTTTCGCTTAACTGGTCATCATTCATCCAAATTAAGTGATTCAAAATTATGGGTGCAACCAGACTTAGAGAACAAATCTCCTGAAATATGTGTATGAAAATCAACTGAAAACTGTAATTCACAAATGAGCTAGGTTGGATGACACAGCTGGTTCTGTTTTGACATTAGAGTGGTCCTGGTTGTTTAGGCCATAAGTTGAGTTTCACTCATCCAATTTGAGTGATTCTAACTTCTAGGTAAATTAGACTTCTAGGAGAACAAATATCCTTGAAATAGGTGTCTTCAAATTTGGACCCAGAAAATTTTTCTAAAAGGGAGCTATGTTTGTAAGAAATAGTTAATAGTATATGGATATACATGAAAAAGTAAAAATAAGAGTAAATGATCGTAAATATCACATGATTACCTGTGATAACAATAGTTATTCTGTGGATATGAGATATAAAATCGAAAAATGAAATAAAAATGGATTGTCTCTGCATACTAGTAGAGGGATAGATGACATGCCTATTAGGGATAAAAGTCTCATGAAGATACTGATAGTGCCGTCCTGTTGTCATTACAAAGACCTTAGGCCCTTTATAGAGGTCATTTTCTTGTAATGATAATGGGCTTCTAATTCTTAGTTATGAGGTCATTGTCTGCATAATGATAACGGGCCTCGAAATCGATAGTTTCCCGTATCCACTTCTAAGGTATATGCAGACATGAAACATAAAAACAAATGACAAGAATATGAAAATGACAAAAATATGCAAATGACATGAATATGATAAATAGCACTGCTATGTGATGATAAGTATACTGTGACAAGAACAAGAAGCAAAGTGTAAAATGATACAAAATATATATGAACAATTATAAGAAATGAAACTTGATATGATAAGTAAGTATGAGATATGTATAAACATGTGTAAATGATATGTATGAAATATATATATGCATGTGTCTAACATGTGATGATCCTTATTAGAGGTCAGTCCACGTATATTATTCCCACTGCTATGTTTAGTACGGTGTTTCATCCCGTGTAGGCAATGTATAGGCTGGAACTAGAAGCCCGCATACAATCCGCATCAACAACCGCTATCAACACAAGTTTAAAGCTCACTAAAGACCACTATGGTCTATTTTGTATATGTATTTGTTTTTTTTTTTTTTTTGTAAATTAGTCGTAAAGTTTGTATATATTGAACACCCCATTTATAGAGTTTGAACGTATTTTTGTAACCACTGCTACATAATATATATCAAGTTAAATATTTAATAAAGATATGAATGAATAAGTTTATAGTAAAAAAAAAAAAATGTTATCTAAGTGTTACGCTTGAGTAGTGAATCGAAGGCATAATCAAACTCATAATTTTATGGTTATTGATCAAGCCTCACTGTGGAGTAGCCCTTTCTTCCTTATATTAATTTTAATTGATGAGTTGTAACATATACCCATGTAAAATTATAAATATTTATTTATTTGCATAGACACCATGTCTAAATTAAATAAAATTACAATTTAAAGGAAGATAACAAGACTCAAACTTAGGTCTTGAGTAAACATGGCAATGATATTAACCAACAAAGATCCATCACCTTTGAAATAAATAATTAAACTGAGGAAATTTGACTTCCTTATTTTATTATTATTATTATTAGTATTATTATTATTATTATTATTATGTTAATTTATTCGGCATGTCTCTTGCCTCTTTGTCTTTCAAGAACAAATCTCATTCTTTACAAAATAAAAATAAAAAGACATTTTTTAGAGAGGAACAACCGGAATCTTATCCTCCAAAATTCTTACCTTTTTTTTTTCATAAATTAATACCTTATTTTATGGCACATATCTAGTTCTACCCTTTTTTTTATATTAGACGAATGAACACATCATTTTTATCTCAAAAATATTTATTTCTTAATCTTATCGGAAAACAATAGTATGAACATATCCGCTGATTTATGTCGCGGGAGACCTCTAGAAAAATCCGCATTTCCTAAGGAAGATAAAATTAATTTTGCAGAAAACCTAATTTTTCTGTATCTCGGATGACGAAACCGGGACAACACCACTGAATCGTTCGCGAAATTCAGCTACCACGCCGACATCTTCAATAATTCCAGATACCACTTCACATTTTCTCGGCACCTGTAGACGTAGACACTTAGTACTTGTGCTACCAGCCACGGTCAAGCCACGGCAGTCAAACTCAGTCTGGCTGGGCCTATTGGGGATTGACATGGCATCATGCCATTTGATAGAAATCTCAAGGCATGGATATGATAAGTGGTGTAATCCCATGGTCCAATGGTGAATGGACATGTGGCATGTGAGAAAGACTGCCTCGACTAACCTCGACCAAATCAGCGCTCGAGTAGAAAGAGAGCAGAGACCAACCAGAAAGGAGAGCGATAAGAGAGAGGGTTTTGTAGGTGAGAGGCCCACCTCTCTCTCTAAGATCTATGACGATCGGGACTGGTCGGGCTAGCTTCAAATGCTAGCAGGCAAAGCTGGTCTACGCCAGGCGCAGGAGTACCAGATTGGGAGTTTCGGCTGTAAACCTCGGTAGAAGGTAGGGTTTTTCTCCTACTCTGTTTTGCCCTTTGCTTAAGGGTCTGTAACGGGTGTATTTGTTGCAGGCTGACTACTGCATTTTGCCCAAAAAGCTGATGCTTAATAAACTGTGGGTCACACCCAATGACTATTTTGCAGGGATTGTGGTGGATGTGTGTTGTTGCCATGGGTGAATAACATGTTGCTTGTGAAATTTGGGTTGTTCCAAGACGAATCGCCGGATTGTGCCTTAGCCCATATGTGAGCCAAGTTTTCATGTTATTATTATAACCGAATAAATACGATGTATGGATTAAATTTTGTTAATATATGCATGAGTGATATATTAGCACATATTGAATCGCCATGCGTTTATCAGACGCACTTTAGCGGGAGTAACCTAAGTAGGGAAATTCCACCATCAAGTTTTGCCTCACCTCACGTGGGACTATCTTTTTCAGGAATCAAGACCCATCGGGATGGGACGTCCGGTTTTAGAGGGTTTTAAGAGACCCGCCAAGATGGTATTCTTTATCTTGTATTTTTCTCTGTGATTTTGTAAAATTCGACAAGAGGCCCATTTTTTGTATAAATTGTAATTAAATACAATTGTAATAAATCATTTTTGTATAAAATGTACATTTTTATGAGTAGGATGTGTGTAGGCCCAAGGGCTGGCTTTGCAGACATGTACGTGTCTCTATGACATGAGATACGGTGATTTCTCGCGGTTGATTCAAGAAAGTCAACCTGACACCCAGGATTTGGGCACTATTATGCTCTAGAAGCAATCTTAGACCGGTTGATCAAGAGCCTTAATTAATAATGTGGGCCATAGATCCCTAAGCTAGCCTTGGTATTAGATGACAGAGCTCATTTAACTAATTATTAAGATACAAGATGGAGCCCATTTATTGGGCCCAAGGTGTTATAAAGCCTAAGGTGTTATGCAAACCCTGGGTTGGGTGGTTGCGCCTATAAATACACCCTTACTACTGTGGTTTTAGAAGTTTTACTGGGGCCTCCAGGTCTATAAAAAACATCTTGAGAGAGAAACAGAAACCGAAAGGTTTCAGAGTGTTTTTCAGATCTAGTTTCTTTTGTGATCAAGGCTCACATCTCAGTTTGACTGGAGAATAGGCTGAAGTGTCCTCGTGATTCTAAGAGATTTTCTGCACTACTACAAGTTAGTAATCATGATTTAAAATATATCTATCATACATTGTATTTAACTGCATGATTCCTCGGCTTCCGCCTCGTATGATTCCTTCAATCGTATCAAAGCACCAATAATCGGTGTGTGATAGATCAATCCATAATTTTATTTCATGTATATGATGTATTAGATATATGGCACCTAGATTCTATTATTTATGTTATTATAATTTTGGCTATGAATGAATGATTTGTTTTGGCCTTAATCCATGGTAGATTTTGTTTGTATATTTTTTTTAGATTTTTTTGGGATGTACAAGGAGCTAATCATAAGATTAGTTCCTCCTTGGATTTATTTAGTTTATTTGTTTTTCCCCGCAATTTTTTATATGTAAATTTTGATTTATTATAAAAATGTAAAAGGGACGCCGTTGTCAGAATGGATGATTTTTGCAGGGGGCGGTTCCTGACTGCCTACCTCCCCGTAAAATTTTGTGGCAATTAGTTTTCACAGGGTTGCCCAGCTGGCCAAGCTTTTGGTGCTCGGATTCAATAGGGGACATGTTAGGGTTTTGTGTTTTTTTGGGCCAAAAACCCCAAAGCCACTCTAACTTGGCCACACCCCATGGACTTCTTGCCAAGACCAAGAAAAGAGCGCTAAGTACGGCTAGATATCAAGTCGCCACTCTATCGGGCTTGTAATTTTCTTTTCTAGAAACCATGGATTAGGGCCTCCATTAATTATTCTATATTTATAATTGTTAAAATTATATGGATATAACATGCGTGATATAGCTTAACATGCCATTTAGAATAGGTGGTGCCATATACTGCATCATTTGATACATACATGTGCATAATAATATTTGTTTTATCTAGATATTATTATGGAAAACCCTAATTAATTAATAATAAAAATATTGAATGGTGAAGGTTAAAAATTAATTTAATTAATTCAAACCTGGTTGCTGGGCTCCATTAAGGGTCCACTAATAAAATGGTTAAGGTGTGGATACCCCAACTGAGCAAGATTAGTTTGGATTTTTTGATTGGATCTAAAATAATTTCAAAATTTTAATAAGATTGTACGGCCCAACGTCAACAATGCTTAGATATTAAAGATAATTTTGAAATTAAAATTAATGGTTATCATATTCAATTTTAATAATATTAATAACCCTCCCAACGACTCACAATGTTATTAAAGGCCCAAAAGAATATTGAAACAATGGTTGTTTTTTTAAAAATCGTGTTAGTGTTATCTAGAAGGCCTGCCTAAGGAGGTAGGATTTTAAGGGAGTCTCGAGACCCACCTCACCTTTCCTGAGCTAACTTAGTAGGACACCAGACATAACATAAAGTTCAAAGTTTAGTTTATTACAAACGTCTTGCCCAACGAAGTATTTGTAATGGAAACTAGCTATTGTTGCAATAAACATTAATAATACAGTTTAAGGATCTACATATTTGTATGTTTGTCGCGGTGGATTACGTTGTTAATATATGTGTGCTTTTAAATTTCAGAAAATGGCACTTTTAACTCTCTAGCTACAATTTTGAGTCAAAAGCCATTGGATGGAAATAACTACGGCCTATGGAAAAACCAATCTTTTCATTGTCCTTAGAGAATAAAATTCATTACAATAATCAAACCCCAGAGTCTATTCGCTTGTCGAAACTAAGAAGCAATTTGCCAAATTGGCAACGGGCAAATACGACAGCTCGCTGTTATATTCTTGTCAGCGTTGCAGAACATCTGCGAAAGCAAATTAATGATCTGGAGAGTGTATTAGAAATAATTCAAACTCTAGATGGGATGTTTGCTAAAAGTAGCAAGACGCTAGACAAGCAGCCATGTGGGCACTAATGACACTCATATGACCGAGGAAATAAAGTGACCATTGTCTAAAAATGATGGGGCACATCAAGAGGACGTTGGAGGTGATGGGGGCTAAGTCGATCAAGAGATGAAGATTGATTTGATCCTAGAATCTCTAACGTCTAACAGTTTTTGGTCAAGCCAAATTGAATTATAATATGAACAAACCTGCTTACCCTATTGAACTTATGCACGCAGCTTCTGAGAGTGCTGAAAGGTCTCTCGTGAAGCAGGGAAGTGCTTATCATGCTGAAAGTTCTTCAAAACCTAAAGGGAAACCTAAGGGCGGAAAGAAGAACAAAAAGCAGAAGGAACAAATCCCAGCTTCAAACCAATTGCAATGAAGAAGCCGAAAGGCAAGTGCTTCAAGTGCCATTTAAAGGTCACCGGAAGTAGAAGGATTGCCCAAAACTAGGTATGTTGGTAGTATAAATGTTGCGGTGTTGAGGCTTGCTTATATGGAGAATTACAATGATGTGGATCATTGATTCGTGAGCCACTAACCATGCTTGTTACCTTGCAGTTGGTTCAAACAAATTCACCTCGCAAAGGACAAAGAAGCTTCGGTCGGGAAATCGAATATGCTCCGTAATGGCAGTAGGGACTAGTGGAGCTATGTTTTAATAATAAGACTTTATGTTTATCGACCGTTTATTTGTTCCTGGATTTTAAGAGGAATTTGTTTCATAGTTGTTTAGTCAACATATTTAATGCTACGCTTAATCTTTAATTTCAATAAAGAGCAATAACGCTTTATCGTTCCGGATTATTGATAAATGGTTTATATTTTTTAACTCCTATGTCCTATAGTATTAATGCTATTGAAAATGATGATGAGCAATTTTTATCTACAGTGAAGGTTTCAAATGAAACCTATATGTGGCATTTACGATCGGGTCATATATTAATTCCTAGTAGACTCATGGGTTTGTTAAAAGTGGAATTTTAAATTCTTGATCTTTGAACTCATACCAGTATGTGAATCATGCAGAAGGAAATGACAAAGAGGCCCTTCAAGGCCACAAAGGAAATCGTGCTTACTATAGCGTTTGGAATTGGTACACACCGATGTGTATGTGGACCAATGATGCCTGGGTCTGTGAGGCGTAGTATGAGTATTTCATCACATTTACTGATGACTACTCAAGATATGGTTATGTTTACCTAATGCGCCATAAGTCTGAAGCTTTTGTTAAATTTCGAGAGTATAAGACTGAGGCAGAAAAGCTATTAGGTGTCCATATCGGGCAGCCTCGTCCGAACGATACTACGGAATACTGTCTGAGAGTTCAAGTCTTACTGCTCAAGAGGGGATAATATCTCACTATCATCTCCGAACGCCTCAACAAAATGGAGTCTCCGAAAAGGAGCAATAGAACCCTTAGATATGGTGAGGTCGTATGCTCGCTATTCATCATTACCTAAATCGTTTCTCTGGGATATGCCTTAGAAACAACAATGAACATACTAAATTTAATAGCTCCATCTAAATCGCTTCAAAGACACCCACGTAATTGATAGGCATGAAGCCTAGTTTAACCATAGTATTAGATTTGGGTGTTTAACACACGCTCACGTAAACAACAAAAGTTGGAATCTCGAATGTAAATGTGTATTGTTTATTGGCTACCCTAAGGGAACGAGGTGGAATATTCTATAATCCAAAGGAAAAGAAGTGTGATAGTGAGTACTCATGCCACTCTTAGAAGAGGATTATAGGAACAATTTTAAACCCAGAGTAAAGTGTGGTTCTCAAGAGCTTGACCTCGCCCGAGATCCACCACAAACTCCTATTTTTTCCACCCCTCAAGCTTCCCATTGATGTTCAAAGAGGGGAAAATGTACAAAATGTACCGGCAGAAACACAAAGAAACATCAGACCAAATTCAAGAACAAGAACAAGAACATAATGAAGAGATTGTAATCCACCCGAACCGCAAAAACTTAGATCCTTCAGAGCATGTACAAAAACCAATGCGCCAGAACTCGTAGTGGACCGATACATAAACCTCTGCAAGGTATGCCTCGTTAGAGAGACTTATCAAGTCGCTTTTGGCTAATCCTGACGACACCCCAACACATACCAAGAGGGCATTGAGGATGTTGATGTGCAAGAGCGGAAAAAGGCAATGGATCGCGGAGATGGAATCTATGGTTCTAACTCGCTTGGTTATCTCTTGTAGAAGCACCTAAAGGGGTAATAAGTGGATCTACAAGAGAAAGAGAGGACCAGATGGGAAGCTTGAAACCTTCAAAGCTAGATTGGTGGCAAAAGGTTACACCCAAAAAGAGGGTATAGATTATGATGAAACTTTTTCGCCAAGAGAGTCATTCTTAAATTCAACCCTGATTCTCTTAACAGAAGAGTAGCCTCTCGACACGAGATTTGGCAAATGGACGCCAAAACAGCCTTTCTAAATGCAGAGTCGGAAGAGGATATCTATATGCAAAGAAGAACCGAAAAGGGTTCATAGCCTTAGGTCAAGAACACATGGTTCGCGAAGTTGCATAGGTCCATTTAGCGCTTAAGCAAGATCCGGGTCATGGAACATCAGGTTTGATCAAGTTATCAAATTATATGGATTTGAGAAAAGTCGATGAACCATGTGTGTATAAGAAAATTCAAGGAATAGTGGTAGTCTTTTTGGTACTTTACATAGATGATATTCTGTTAATTGGAAATAGTGTGAAAGTGTTGTCAGACCTAAAGGGTTACCTGAAAAAGCAGTTTGATATGAAGGACTTGGGTGAAGCTAACTATATTCTAGAATCAAACTTACGAGACCGTAAGAATAAGGTGTTACCTTTATCCCAAGCCTCCTACATTGATCAAATAGTGACCAGGTCGCTCAAGTATGGAAAATTCCAAAAGGGGACTTCTATCCTTCCATTACGGAATTCATCTTTCTACGAGAAATCACCAAAACTCTTGAAGAGAAAGAACTCATGCGAGTAAAAACCTTATGCTTCTACCAAGCAGGCTCTACATGTATGTTATGCTACGCACTGTGCCGACATTCCTATGCTGGGAGTAGTAAAGCCTGGGCATTCAATCGTATCCTCGAGTAGACCGGACGCTGTGAATCATATACTCAAGTATTTAAAGAGAACAAGGGATTATATATCGGTGTATTCCTGGGAGTCTTAAAACACTTCGGGTTATACCTGACTCGGATTTTCAAGGATATTGACTCAAGTAAATCAACATCAGATATGTGTTTACCCTAAACGGTTTTCATTTGTCGGAGAACGCAGTTCGAGAAACATGTAAAATTGTACGGGTCTTAAGAGGGTCCCGCATCTACTTTTGCAGTGAGTGGGAGTTGGTTACATTGTGCTCTAGGAGCAAGACAAGTTGTAATTTCATTTTCTGATATAATAATATGAAGTTTTTTGCACATTATATTTTACGCATAAGGTCCAGATTAATTATGTAGTATATGATCATATGGATACGTCCATTGAAGACATGATCACAGGTTCTCATAATTAATGAATTGTCTCACAACTATTAAATAAAGTCAAGCACTTTATTTAGATCAGTAATATTTTATGAAATGATCGCCTTGGTTATTATAAAAAGGTTGGAATGAATTATATCATTCTGAGAGGATCTAAGAGATTTAATCAAGGATACCATGAAAGGAATTAAATCTCAAAGTATATTAGATATGTGTTATTTTTTCTTAATCCCGAGTATATTATGTAAATAGATAATTAAGTTACTATGGTTCTTTGAGTTATCAATAAGTGAGGCCTATTTTAAACGACCAATATCTTTGATAATTTGGGGATTATGGTATTTTGATTATCAAGTATTTATGAAATATACAAAATGGAATTTGTATGAAATATCCTCTTGACATGTTTCGGTACTCGGATATTGAAAGTCACTGGCCAGTGCATGGGATCCGTTAGAGAAACTGATAAGTCAAGAGAATAAAATAATTAGTTGATTTACATAAAAAAATTATCAATTAATTATTGATATTTACAAAAAGAGGAAAATACATTTGATATAAAACATTATTAATTTTGGAATTCACATCCGTTTTAAGAGTAGCTCCTGATAAGATTACTTGGCCTCGTACTCTTGCTTCTAAGCAAGTGGGAGATTGCTGGATTTATGTCGTATAATCTAGACCGCTGAACAAGAACCTTAATTAATAATGGGCCATAGATCCCCAAAGTTTCAAATTTCACAGATGACATAGCTCATTTAACCCGATTATTAAGATACGAAGATGGAGCCCATTTATTTGGGCCTGGGCGTGTTATAAAGTTCTGAGGGGCGTTATAAAACCCGAGTATTAGGTTACTAGCCTATAAATACACCGCTTACTAGCCTCCGTATTTAGAAGTTTTACTAGCCTCCGTGTCTATAAAAACAATTGAGAGAAACGTAAACCGAAAAGGCTCTGCAGTGTTTTTCATCTAGTTTCTTTGTGATCAAGTGCGCCCACACTCCAGACCGCTTCACTGTGAGAATAGCTTGGAAGGTCCCTGCGGGATTCTAGAAGAGATTTTCTGCACTACTACAGGTTAGTAATGGGTGATAAAAATATATCTATCATACATTGTATTTAACTGTGCGATTCCTGGCTTCCGCTGTATGATTCCTTCACATATCATCATTATCTCAAAAAAAAAAAAATTATTACTTAATCTTACCAAAAAAAAATAGTATGGAAATGATATCATTTTATTCCAAAAATAATAATTTCTCAATCTTACCGCAACAAATCTTACATTCCTCCTTTTTTTTTTAACTTTGCACTTTCATATCGGTGTTTTTTTTTTTTTTTTTTAATCACAAAAATAAATTTTTTTTTTGAATCAAACTGTGAAATTCACATGGATGAACAAAAATATTAAAAGATGTCATATACCAGAAAACGATGTAAAAGCTCTTATACGAATGTAGAAAAATAACTTGTCTAGGTTACCGTTTTGATGTTGGCGACCCAAGATCTTTACTTCATTGTTTCACCGGCTGCACTTTCTCGCCTAAAGTCATGAATAGAACCACAACGGAAACGCTCCGCTCCATAAAGACAAAGGCTCGATCAACATGAAGTTTTCATAAAGAAACAAGATTCATGGATGAAGATAGGACTTGCATAAAGAAGAGAAAAATAGAGATTTTTCTATGTGAAAATTGTGTCTCTTTAATGCGAATTCCTTAACAACTTATCTCTTTAAAACTCAAATAAATATATTATTTTATATTCTCCATACTGCTCTGGCCTGGTCGGCCCATTAGGGCACCCAACCCATAACTCAATTCCAACAAGTTTCATGAATTTTTTCCCCAAACTTGATATGGAATATTACAAATATGACATCAAAATAATTATGAAAAAATAGATATTAAGTTTAATTTTTCTTCCCTCTAGTTAAGAGTTCTTTTTTTTTTTTTTTTTAAATTTACCCCATGTCTAAAATTGAGTCCTCAATTCAAATATTGGGTTGTGGAAGGCCTAAACCTAGTGTTATAAGAGGTTTAAACTCTAACTATTGGAAAATTAATACTTTTTGTTTAATATAATAATAATAACAATAAATTTATCACTACTATTATGCCATGTAAAAGAAAATAAATTATATAGAAAAGCTTATTTTCATGCTACATATTTATATGAAAAGGGTTTTTTTAGTACATTTTATGTGAATGAAGAATTGGACGTATTATTAAGATGCAACAAAAAAATTTTATTAAATGTTGTTGTTCATAAAAAATTGACAAAATAAAAATATCTTTAAAAAGATTGTGTACTGGACTTCATACAAATGGAGGCAAGAAAAATAAAAGATCTTAAGCAAGCTACATACAAGTTTATAAACTACTCTTCAATTATTCATATCTCTAAAGACAAATTTATAAACTTAGTCAATCTTCCTTCTTTGCATTAAAAAATGTTTAAGAGAATATTTTAATAACTTAATTTGAATGATTTAAAAAGTTATAAACAAGTATATTAATAGCATGTCTAGCTTAATTGGTAAAAACGTTTTAAAATTGAAAATCATAATGAGAACAACTTACTATATTATAACAAAGTACTTAGTTATAAAATAAAAGTATATTAGTAAATACAAATATTGAAATTCGATATTAAACATGATTTGAAGTAATAAATTAGACATATTTTTTCTAAAAATAATCATATTTCAACTCTTACATTCCATATGAATAGAGAGAAAAATTCTTAATGTGTTTTAAATTCGCAAAGAATTCTTAAATACAAAACGAACAATACTTATATAATTTGATACAAATAATCATAAATAACATCAGCCAACAATCCTATTGGATATGACGAAGACATCGTATTTACATGGGGAAGGGGATTTTTCTTAACCATATTTACTACATCTCACTTCGCATTGAAACTGTGAAAATATTATAAATGATTTTTCAAATGTTATTATGAACCTTTACTTCATAAAAATGTTTTTTTTTATGCTAAAAGCATTTTTCGAAAACACTGTAGAAATAGACTCTCCGGCAAATGTCTTTTCAAACCTTAATTATAACTTGCTCGACCACCCATGTCTTTTTGCTAATGTTAATACGGTAGCATGAAAGTAAATATATTAATTGAATAATTTTATAAAAAAAAAAAAACGAAAGACGCCCAACATCACCTTAAGTCTTTTCAAACCTTGATTATAAGTTGCTCTAGCCACCTTTGTCTTTTTGGTAATGTTTATCGGGTAGCATGAAAGTAAATATATTAATTGAATAATTTAGAAAAAAATTGAAAAGCCAACGTCATCATAATCAACTTCTTTGTTTGGTTACTTTTTGTAGAGTGGTTCGATTAAATAACCTTTGAAAACCTAATTTTTGAAATTTGATTTCTTATCATTTTTTGTTTGATAAAAATGTTTTCTTTATAAAAATAACTTTTATTTAAAAGATAATGTAAATATATGAAATAAAGAATTGTACTTTTATCTATTTATATATTTTTTTAAAACATAAAAGATGTTAGATTCACAAATTTAAGGATATTTAATTTTTTGAATCAAACATTTCTTTTTTTAAGTAGTCATTAGAAAATCCTGTTATATAAATATCAATCCAGTAGCAATAGATAAAATGATGTAGATGGCAATACAATGGTGATGACGATAGCGAAGAAAGAAAGATGATCGTTATAGAGAAGAGAAGTTGTATGTGCAGGGAACAACCAAATTACAGGAGCGTAGCAAGAATGTGGTGTGGAGTTAAAGAAGCAGCAAATCTAGTGGCGGAGCATTAGCAAAGTAGAACCTCCCGTAATCGTATTTGTAAACAATAACTGGAGATGCAGTGATCTAAGAACCGTAATCGAGGACTAAGGTGTGTATAACAATGTCCTTAGGAATTTATTTCCCCAGATCTCAACAAATTCTTCTGTAACCGGTAGGTCTCGATCAAAGAACGCTAAGGAGGAGAACTCGGTAATCGGTAGAGTGGAAAATAAGATGAAGAAGATACCTTTTTTCAAAGCTAACATTTGATTTTATAGGCAACAGTAGTTGACCGTAGCATTTAATAAAATTAAATGGTATTATAGCAGGTTTGAATTCAAACAGAAATTGTTATGAATTCAAACACAAAACAGATTCTATAGGAGTTAATAAAATAATTCTATTACAACATGCACAAAACGGATTCTGACTTTAAATTCAAAATACAAAACGGTTGTTTTATATTTAAGCACTATTACTTTGATTCAAAGAAAACCTTACTTCAAAACTGATTTGATTTTAAAGGCTCAAAACTCAGGTTTTTTTTTATTCAGGCTTTACAAATTAAATTAATTCGGAGCAAAACCGAATGTGTCCCCTGGCTTATACAAGCCACAGGTGCAACTAACGATTCAGACCGGATCTCCCGGCCGCCCATTCCTTGTAGCGCGAGGCCTCCCTTTCTCAATCCATGGCAAGCCCATAAATGGGTTTTAATATATAAACTCAAAAAACCTTGTCTTTGTTCCATGTGGGACACAACTTTTGTTTTTTGTTTTATTGAAAAACCTATTGTTTACAACAATCCCCCACATTTTTCAAAAGAAAGAAAAACTTTTGTATTTTTAAACATATTGTTTGGAATATGGAAGAAGGTGTTAATGCCTTAAGTTTGCGTTCAATGAACTATGACCCAAACATAGATGCAAGCCGGCGTTTAACTTACAGAGCTTTGGTGAAGCTTATAGCTTCTATGAACCAGAGTACTCTTAATCATAAATTAGAGACCTTATCATCAGCACCACACATCACGATTCTTGCTGTTCAACGCCGTTGTGCGCGATTAGGCCATGTGCGTGCCTGATTAATTCATAAGCATTCTAGAAATCTTGCCATACCACTTCATAGGAGCGGCCTCACTCCACACTTATATAGGTGATTTCATCAAATACATACTGCATTTATATGTACCACCCATAAGGGATATGAAATCATTAAGAATATTAATCAACCTCCTCAAATTATGCATTCTAGCACCATAATCTACACACCATGAAAGGACCATTTTGTTACAAGTTAGCAGATTAACAAGCTTAATTTCTTGTTATTACCCATATGAACCTTCTTCATGGGATCCCCAATCACAAAGGTTGGGTTTCCATCACTGTTAATCTCATATTGGCTTAAGTCTCATTCCACCCGATGTTTCCAAATTAATTTTCTTCCCAAAGGCTTAGTCAGAGGATCGGCCACCACTTCTCGACTTTACATAATCAATGGAAATGATTCCATCTTTCAACAACAAGCTTCACTACCTCATGTCTTAGGACTTAATATGTCCGTTTTCCCATTAAACGCTTATTCTTTGCGATAGATATTGCCGGCCGCAATCACAATGCACATAATCTAAGGTGTCAATATATTCCCAAAAGGAATTCCCGACAGAAGTTTTAACCACTCAAATTTCTTTACCCGCATATTCAAGATCTATAAACTCGATTCCATGGGTAGAAGAAACAATGAGAGTTCATGATGATTTCAAGCTACAACACCACCTCCCAAAGTAAAAGAGTTATAACCAGGATTTTGTATCTCATCAATCAGAGATCTGCTTAGTATCGTCAGATCCTTCCAAATACAAGAAATCCACTATATAGATACCATAGTTCATGGTACCCTTAAGTATTTCATTAGTTCAGCTAATGCACTCCAATGATCATTATCGGGATGTGAAAACCCCGTAAAATCCAAGATTTCGATGGGTAAAATAGTACTCGACGTAACCGAATTTTTCTAGATCTCGACGATGAAACCGACTCCGCTGGAAATCGCTCGCTGAATTTAAATTACCACGTCAAATTTCGCTGATTTCGAGTACTGCCTGGATTTCAATGCTGAGGCGTGGGTACCTGATGACAAATGACAAGGTTAGGATGCCACATGACACCCTAAGAATGTGACACTCAAGGTGAGCCATGTGGTCTACAAAAGGAATGGCTCAATTAGCCATGTGTGGAAATGAATCCATACACACGAAGCCACGCTATTGGCGACGCCATGTGCGAATAAAGAAATATAAGAAAATATGGAAAATGAGGGCCACCACTCGGCTAGAGGAAAAGCGAGAAATTCTTTCGACCGAACGAAAGTGGTTGCTCCAAAAAATGGTAAGAGAAAGTTCGAGTGGCAAAACGAAATAAAAACGGTGAGAGAAAGCAGTAGTTAATGTAAAGCAAAAAGGAAAGGAAGGAAAGAAAATAAGGAACAAAGAGAAAAGAATTCAGAGAGAGGCGAGGAAAGTGCGAGAGTGCTGAGAGCAAAGCGAAAAATTTTCCTCCTGCTCGGCTACCGACGCCCGACAAAGCCGAGGACTAAAGTCGGGTGCACGCAGCGTAGATCTACGCATGACACCAAAAGTCGCAGCTGACAAAACCCAAGAGGTAGATATTTTCCTACTGGGTTTACTTTACCTCTAAAAAGCTTTATACTCTATAGGTCAGCTGAGGTCATGAGAGGTTAGGTAAATTAGTTCCGAGCCTTGGGACTAAGGGGTATGGATTCATGACCACAGACGGATCGCTGGAGTTGTGAGCTTTAATTAGGAACCTAAAGTTTCTAGGTGTCAGGGTTTGTCAAGTTAGAAAATAATGCTCGGAACCCATTGGTTCATGTTCGCGGAAGGGACTAGTGAAGTCCCTCGCTGAATGGTCCAAACTTTGAGACCTAGTTATGTGTTATGGTTTGCTTCAATAACACAAGGTGGAAATGTGATGTCAGCATGCTATTTGATGTATTAACATGGTTTGCATGGAGGTAGATTATATGTAAAAATTATAATTGTCCATGGTGTGTAAATGTTTCATGAAGTGCTCATTCATGCATGTAACACGAGGAAAATGCATTGGCATCATGCATTACATATGCACTGGCCACATCGCGCCGCCCGTGTGGGTGGTAAGGTTTATTCACCTAAGATTAGAATGGGTCAGAACTCTGGAAAAATGGGACAAAGTCCAAGGTAGAGATTCACGAGTGTGTAAATAATCAAAATGATAAATTACATAAGCCTTAGAGGAGCAAGTTGGGGTAGATCCTCTCAGGTGAAAGTCCCAAATGTTATTCACTCGCTAGACATGAATCCCGGCGATGTAAGTTCGTGAGTGTTGAAAAGCGCGCGCGGCGCTCCCGCGGTAAACCCGGAAACTGTGGGCCCACAAAAGAAAGGAAAAGAATTTGATAATTAAATCGAGGGTTCCAATGTTAGCCATGGTGTGTGACTGGTTTTATTCACACTTAGAATTCCGTGTGAGGAGTCTGGCTGACTGGGTCGTGAGCATGAGGTCGTATCTCATGCATGACATGATTATTTCATATAATAGTAAATAATTGTATGGAATGTGATTGATTGTTTATATATGCCATTGCATATGCATTTTAGGTGGGGAGTAACCCTTGTAGGAAAACTTTCTACTGGGCTTTAGCTCACCCCGTCGTGGAACCCCCTTTCAGGTACAGAGACTATCCAGAGAGGGCACTCAGTAGAGGTAGCTTTTGAGAAGAAAGCCGAAATGTGGCTTTGAGTAAATATTTGTAAATATGTATAAATCTTGTTGTAAAACATGCATTTTGAAACTATAAGAAGATAGTTGATTATTTCCCCGGGAGCAAGGTATGGATGTACGGGCCCCATGTGGCCATTTCACCATGTGTGTGGCCCTTAACACGAGATTCGGTAGATTTTCCGCGTGCCGATTCGGTAGTCAACCCGACCCCTGCTTTGGGGGAGTCACATGGGATTATGTGTATATCTACTTAATCTACACACTGCATATGATATGTCAGTTCTAGAAAAGTTCATTAAATGCATCAGACTCCCAATAATCTGTGCATACTCAGATTGACCCACAAGATCACCTCTATTTTTCATTAAATGAGTGTTTGCATCATATGGTACCTCACAGTTTGGCACTAAAATGACCTAACCTCTCTCTGAGTATTTTTCAACATAATGTTCTCGGTGGATAGCATTATACTATCACCCATCCTTATGATTTTCACACCCAAAATGACCTTAGTCACCCATATCTTCATGTCAACCATGAAGCTAGAAATCTCGGTACTATGTACCATACTCAGGCTAGTGCTAAAGATCAACATATCATCTACATACAATGCAATGATTACACATTCTTTTCCTGTACACTTTGTATATACACATTTATCCACTTCAACAGATAAAAACCCATTTTTCAACAAAGCATTATCAAATTTCTCATTCCATTGTTTAGGTGCTTGTTTTAAACCATATAGAGACTTGTTTAATTTGCAAACTTTATGTTCTTTCCAGTAATACGTACCCTTCTCGTGTTGTAACATGTAAATTTCTTCATCCAAGTCCCCATTTGGTGCTGGGGCTGTTTTAACATCCATTTGATGGATAAAAGTTTAAGTGAATTGAAGCCAAAGCAATTAAAATACGAATGGAAGAGATCCTAGTAACCTGGAACAAATGTATCAAAATAGTCAATATTTTGTTTTCAGAAAACCTCGCTACTAACTCCAGCTTTCAGATTTTTCAATGGAACCATCTGGAAAGTATTTTCTTTTGAAAATCCACTTGTAACCAATGGGTTTTGCTCCTGAAGGTAAATCGACTAACTCCCATGTTTTATTCTTTAAAATAGAGTCAAACTCAATTTTAATGGCTTCTTTCCAAAGTAATGCGTCAGGGGAAGAAATCGCTTCAAAATAAGATGACGGTTCATTTTCAATTAAGTAAGTATAAAAATCATCTCCAAAAGAAAACTCTTTTCTTCTGCCTCTTACTCTTCTCAACTCATCATGAGAGCTTTACATATCATCCACACACTTAGTGGGCACACATGCTCATCATATGATTTTTCAACATCCAGCCAATTGTGGGTGTGTAAGGAGAAATTTGTTCGTAAAGTGGGAAAATTTTGTTCAAAATTCCTAAGATTTTTGTCTCAATAATAGTGTCGCTTTCCTCCACCAATCACTACTATACCACCTCGCCCCGGCTTCTCCCCGCTTATGCTGGGGCCATCGGACATCTCCAGAATTGAGGTCTTTTCTGGCCAAAATTATAAACGCTGGCAGGAACGGATTTACTCCACTCTCGATATGCATGGAGTGGCATGGTTACTGACAACTGAAAACGCCCTTCCCAACTCTGAGCCGTGGACATATGCGAACAAGGTTTGTCGACATACCATCCTAACTACGTTATCTAATGAATTATTTGATGTCTACTGTGCCTATAAGGAAGCAAAGATTATATGGGATTCAATGCTGAAAAAATACACGGCCGAGGATGTGGGCAAGCAGAAATTTGTTGTAGGAAACTACTACAAATGGGAGATGGTCGACAACAAAGACATATAACTCCAAATCAATGAGTACCATAAATTGCTGGAGGAACTAAAAGTCAAAGAATAGACAGAACAAGCCAGGAAGGTGACTAAGTGATAGAGAAACCACCGACTCATGGAGGAGTACAAAACAACGCTTGAAGCACAAACAAAAGAAATTATCCTTGGGTGATCTAATCACTCACATCATTATAGAAGATACAAACCGCAAAGAACAAAAGGTAGCCAAAGCGAAGCAGATGTCGACCAAGGCAAACCTGGTCCAAACCGACACAAAAAGGTACAAACATAAATCTCAAAACTCAGGGAACAAACCCAAAATTTCTAACCCTTATGCTTTCAAAAAGAGAGGAACCTGTTTTGTTTGTGGCAAACCAAGCCATCATGCACCATAGTGCAGAATGGGAGTAAAAACTGGAAACAGTGGAAATCCTCCTCAAGCCAACTTGGTTGAAGGAGATGACATAATAGCTGCTGTTATCTCACAAGCTAATATGGTGACCAATTCCAAGAATTGGGTGGTAGACTCTGGTGCAACAAGGCATATTTGTGCAAACAAATATGTTTTTACCTCCTACACTCTTGTAGGGGATGATGAAAAGGTTGTCTATCTTGGTGACTCTCACAATCGCTCGTCCTCGAAAGGCGTCATGTTGAAGACTGCAGACTGCTCTTAATAATGTGTGCCTAATGCTCCCAATATATTAATACACGCAAGACATTATTTAAGGCTAGAGCTCTCGGCGATCTTCAAAGATGACTTTGCATTTTCATATATATATATATATATATATATATATAAGTCTGGTAGGGTTTTAAATCGTAAAACGAATTTCCTTATCAGATAAGGAAACAAATTTATATCATTATATATTTAAAACGTTTTTAAATAGTAACAATTTAAATTCAAATCCTTATCAAATAAGGAAACAAAATCAAAAACGAATTTCCATATCAGATAAGGAAACAAATTTATATCATTCTATATTTAAAACGCTTTTAAATAGTAACAATTTAAATTCAAATCCTTATCAAAGAAGGAAACGAATTTATTTATATTATTATGTATTAAAACTTCTTTAAATAATAACAATTTAAATACGAATTTCCTTATCGATAAGGAAACGAATTTATATTATTATTTAAAACCCTTACGATATTTCCTTTTAACCAATAAGAAATATAACAAATTAATTATTTGTTATAATTTAAATCACGAATTTCAAACTTTCAAAATTAAATTCAATTTAGATAACAACTATTGTTGTTTGTAATTTTAAAATAATCTCATCATTTTAAATTACACATGTGGCTTATTTCCCGCACCACCATTAACAATAATTGATAAATCGTAATTGATATATGAATTCAAACCATGTATTAATCTGATTAAGACAAAGTCAAAATCATATAACACGCTATTAAAATTAACACTTTAATTCAAGAATATCCCATTCTATTCTTAATCATATTAACTAACTTTTCAGGTTTTGATTCAATCAATTAATACCTTAACAAAACCTATTAACTATGTCGTCGCACAAAACCATAATATCACATATATTCAAAACGCAAATCATGCCAAAATCATATACATCACATACATACGACAACAGTGGCATTATCGATTTTTATGGAAAACACAAGTGGCTCATACCACTATTGGGTTACTGGGCCGACACTAACTGGATTGAACATAAATGCAAATGAATTTAAAAAAATTTTTATCCCTTAACTCCACCAAGGATCATGCTTTCATAAAAACCGAAGGAAGGGTAAACGAACTTACCTCTTTGTAGATCGATTCGCTGCTTCAAAGTCTCGCTGCCTTGGTTTATTCGATCTTCAAAGGTGTCGCTTTCCTAAAAGCGACCACCCTACAAGTATCCACACACGAACAAATAATAAACGATCTTGTCAATGCTAGTTCAGTTTGTCTTCTCTCAAAACGCAAATTAGGTTTTTCTTTCTCTCTCTGCTGTTGGTTCTCTTGTAAAGACAACTACTCCTAAAGTTTCATATATGTCTCACATATATATTTATATAAGTCTTCTAGGGTTTTAGTCAAACATGAATTTATTATATATTTAAAACTCTTTTAAATAATAATAATTTAAATTCAAATCCTTATCAGATAAGGAAACGAATTTATTATATATTTAAAACTCTTTTAAATAATAACAATTTAAATTCAAATCCCATCGCATAAGGAAACGAATTTATTATATATTTAAAACCCATTTAAATAATAACAATTTAAATTCAACCTTACTTCGATAAGGAAACGACCCTATTATTATATATTTAACCATAACCAGAACTAATCGTTATGTAATAAACGATTTTATTGGCTGCAGATTGAAAAACCATAATCAAGTATTATTATTCGTTCACGTATGAATTCTATAGGTTTAATTTGATACCACCGTCAAGTTACGCGTAATATCCAATCTAGCTTGGAACATAAAATGCAGAGGAAATTTTATAATTTTATCCCTTAACCCACCAAGGATCACACATGCTTCATAACAACCGAAGGAAGGGTAAACAAAACTTACCTCTAGTAGATCGACTGGCTGCTTCCTTCAAAGTCTCTGCGCTTTGGTTTATTCCTGATCTTCAAAGGTGTCAGCTTTTCTCAAAAACGATCACCCCTACAAGTATCCACTACCACGAACAAATAATGAACGATCTTTCCGAATGCTAGTTCAGTTCGTCTCTCAAAACGAAACGTGGTTTCTCTGCTTTCTTGGTCAGGTTCTTATTTTTTAAAAAGACTAATTCACTCACAAAAATATATGTCTCATTATATATATATATATATATATATATATATATATATATATATATATATATATATATATATATATATATATATAGTAGTCAAGTAGGTCCATTTCCTTATCGATAAGGAAACAAATTTATATCATTATATATTTAAAACGTTTTAAAAGTAGTAAATAATTTAAATTCAAATCCTTATCGATAAGGAAACGAATTTATTTATATTATTATATATTTAAAACTTTAATAATAACAATTTAAATATGGATTTCCCATTCTATTAAGGAACAAATTTATATTATTATTTAAAACCCTTTACGTATTATTATTATTTCCTTATCCAATAAGAAAATATAACAAATTAATTATTTGTTATAATTCTAAATCACGACCTCTAAACTTTCTCAAAATTAAATTCGAATTTAAATAACAACTAATTGTTGTTTGTAATTTAAAATAATCTCATCATTTTAAATTATTACAGAGAGTGAAAAACCATAACCGTTATTATTCGTTCTTAATGTGCGACCCTATAGGTTCATTAGCCACTGTGCGAGGCCTAAATCACATTTTGATCCTACAAGTCATAAGTGGCCTCAAAGAAGACATTATAACTACCTGCTTAAATGAAAGTTCTCACGACCGAGACAACCTTAATATAGCTAATGACATAATCTTTTGTCTCATGATATCTTTGATAGAATATAAGGCATGAACAAAGTCAATCTTATATCGCTCTATCTTTGATTACCGGAAACCCACTGGGATCGACTAAACAAATGACATCGATCTCCATCAATTCATTCTCAGCACGGCCATGCATTTCTCGCCTCACCAAGCCGAGGGGCCCGTAGATATTCTTATAATAAAGAGGGAAAAATTCCATTTTAATAAATTTCTCATATCTCACTACATACTCTATTATGTTCAAGTATAACCTTTATAAATTTCCATCCGATTAAAGCACAACGTTTGATTATATCAAAACACACATTCCCATGTCGGTGAACTATAGCGATCTCGAAGTCAAAGGATTAAATGACACAACTATTAGAGATTAATTTATGACTTTGATCAAGGCGTATTAATCTCAAGATTCGGTCTGCTGTAAATATTTGTTCTCAAATAAATAGATATAAATTTGATTTGTATCTCAGTACACATATTCATCCCATGAATATCAATCAAACTTTATACTAATCTTAATTCATCATATTCCATAACAATAACCGATTAGGGACATTTAGAATAATTAATATATTAATCATGACATTATATATAATAAACATGCAAATCATCATAATAATAAATTTCCCTCATAAATAGTCAAAATACCATGTCCATACACAGCTCTGTGTTAACTATTACTAACAATCCTCCCCACTAAGGCTAGCCCATTCATCAATGTATCTAATACCTAAGAACCTAGCATGACGATCATGCTTTGCCTGCGGGTGTAGGCTTGGGCCGACGGATCACAAATATTATCATCTCTGGCTGAACTCTCGCATATCTTAACGCCACCCTCTCAATGATTTAACGATGATAACGCTTCAAGAATGTGTTCGATCGCCGATGATCTAGGTTCTTCGCTGCGCAATAGCACCATTATCACACAATAAACATCAACAGATTTGTAATGCTGGGGTGAACCATCAAGGTCGGGTGAATGAACTTCTTGATCCAAATCGCTTCCTTTGTCGCATTAGATGCCGCAATGATTCAAATTTCTTCAATAGGACCAAGAATAAAGGCTTTGCTTTAACTTTTCTTCCGCCTAATCATACCACCATTTAAACAAAACACATATCCCGATCGCGATCGGAATCATTTCCACATATCGAAAGCTTGCATCTATGTAACCATTTACAACCGTGATCATCTTCCAATCCACCATACACCGTGAACATATCCTGCATTCCTTCCGATACTTAAGAATGTTCTCGATAACCGGTCCGTGCTGACTCTCACCGGATCTCGATTGGTATCTACTCGCTATGCTTAAAGCATAAGATACATCTGGTCTAGTGCACAACATGGCATACATGATAGATCCTATTGCCGAGGCATAAGGAATCTTACTCATCCGCTCTCGCTCATCTTTGTTGGGGACGAGATTTGCTAAGAGTAACACTGATGAGACACGTGCAAGCATCCTCTTCGAATCTTGCATACTCGAACCGTTTCGCATTTTTGTCTATGTATACTTTGACTTAGACCACCGCCTTAGATCTATCTCTATAGATCTTTATCCCTAGGATATAGGCGCCTTCGCCAAGTCTTTCATCGAGAAACACTTCCCTCTAACCAAGACTACACTCTACAAGGTGTGGATATCATTCCCAATGAGTAAAATGTCATCAACATATAAGACCAAAAATACACTATGGGCTCCCACTAATTTTCTTATAAACACAAGGCTCATTCCTTCATTTTTGACAACCAAACCCTTTGACCGATTCATCAAAACGAAGATTCCAACTCCGAGAGGCCCGTCTCCAAACCATAAATGGATTCGCTTGCACTTTACCGTAATTCTTAGTCGTATTAAACCTCACAAAGCCAGCCACACATCCTCGCAAGTTTCCATTAAGAAACGCGCAGCTTAACATCCATTTGCCAATCTCACAATCATGATATGCAAAGAATGGCAATAAGAATTCGATAGACTTAAGGATAGCCGCGTGAAAAAGTTTCATCATAGTCTATACCATGAGTTTGTTTGAAACCTTTTGCAACTAGCCTTGCTTTGTAAATATGCACTTTTCCATCCATGTCAGTTTTCTTTTTAAAAACAAAACGCAGCGGAATTAGGTTTTAAAATTTTTCCAGAAAATCTTATTTTCGCAGGAACCCATGCAAATACATATTAATATCAAGAGGTGAAGATCAGATCTATACCTGCTATTGTTATAAATTTGTTGGCTAGTGGTTGAAACAACCTCGCACCAAGGTTCAATTCGCCTCCTTGAGGTGTGTGGGCACCAACCATCTGTATCTAGAACAATACACTCAAGTTTTTCGTTTCAGATCTACCTTTGCGTACTCAACACATGAGGCAAGGGATCTCTAAGGGGAAGAGGCTCAGAGACTAGTGGTTTGGGAAAAAAACTTTTTTTTCTCCTTTTTTTTTTTCATCAAAGGGTTTCTTTATTTATAATCAACCCTAATTGCATAAATATCCAACCAATTTGGATATTTGCAAATTTGCCCCATACCTTGATTAATATGAAACAACAGACCGATTACTCATAACTGTGAATCGGTCCAGCATAATTTGTAATGGGTCCTCTGCTTATTACTTTTTTACCTATAACTGCCCAATATTAATTTGTAACAGCTTCCTTACTTATTACTTTTTAATCTATAATCAAGTCTAATACACTTGTAAATACTCTACTTATTACTTTTAATCTATAACCATTCAATATTAATTATTTTCCAAGCTCGATCATAGAGTGTAATTTATTCCAAATCATGAATTGTCTATTGTAATATAGGAGGTGGAATTGGGACTCATGGACCTGTATCTCAAGTCTAATAAATTCAATAATTAATAAACTCTTTAATCATTTTAATTTATTAATTTCGCAGTTATTCCACTAAAAAACTTGAAATCAACTCATTCTTACAAGACGATTTTACTCGAAAATTTTAGAGTGTCCATTGATTTAATCATTACATGCGCTTCTATCCTCCAAGAAGTGGTTCATAACTGTGAGTCGTGAATTACCGCTTTGCCCCTAATTATATTCGATCCTTAAGTTCCATTAATCCATTAGTGAACAGCTAATTTATAAACCCGTTATAAATTAGAGCGCCAACCGGTTTCGCCTGCAACCAACACTTAAGGGAACTAACTGCCCGGGGCCTTCCATAGAAGGGTCGATTCCATGTGTCCATAGTTCACATTCTCAAATGTATAACAACTGGCCTCCAAGACAGCAAGCTCCATTCCATAATCCAAGCTTTAACCCATGACTCAAAAGGCCCGGGCCAAACAGAGTCTATGACTACTCAGATTGAGATCGATTCAAGATATGATCATTCAGGCGCGCCGTTTTGAATTCCCGAGACAAACCAGATTTAAAAGCACTAAAATCAAGGCTTGGCCCCGCCCTATATAATCTTATTATATACGGACCCTCCACTTTAATGTCGCCACATTAGTGACCCTGATTAAGGTCACTTCATTCTCAATGATATGATTCGCTCAAAGAATATTTAATTTGAAGATCCCCAAACTTCAATTAATTTATTACTGACAATTTGATTTTATAATCCATAACCTTCGATCCTCTCAAAAAAAAAATTTTTTTTTTTTTTTTTTTCGGTATAACTCGTTATACACTCAAAGTTATGGTTACATTAATAAATCTCGTAATTTTATGACGCTTCATTCATACATTATGCACACAAAATAAATAAATGTAATAAATACGACACTTTTATTAATTTCATAAACATAAATACAAATTCATGCTTTACAGGGCACTATCCCTAACAATCTCCCACTTGCTTCTAAAGCATGTGAGACATGTCTTTTAAACCCATCCCAGATAAGTGACCCTCAAACGATTTTGTGTAACGTCTTAGGGTGAACTGACCGCAAGGTCGCTCTTGCGATGCTATCTTTATACCGCCCACGCCACCCCTGCACGACTTAATCAGATGATGCCTCTATATGTTCTTCCCTCGCTTGCGTGACTCCTCGGGTTCGAGCTCGCTACCCACCGTTGTCACAATAAAGTACTATGGGTTTATCCATATTCGAACAACTTCCGCATCTATAAAGAACTTCTCGAGCCGTAATCGCTCTTTAGTCAGCTTCACAAGTCGCTATATATTCAAATTTTCCATGGTAGAATATGCGACACCGATCGTTTCGACACTTCTCCATACCACAGTTTCCACTACCAAGAGTGAATATCGACCCAAACGCCGATTCTCGACGTCTCACCGACATGAAGTCGTAATCGAGATATCCTACGGGATTCAGTCAAGACCCGAATAAATCAACATATAGTTTCTCGCTCTTCTTAAGGTACTGAGAATGTGTTTACCGCAATCCAAAGGCGCCCAACCCGTGGTCGATTGGTAACTAGCCGACAATTCCTATCGCATAGCAAATGTCTGGTCTTGTACACAGCATTGCATACATGAGGCTGCCCATCGCCGAGGCTGTGAAGGAACACGCTTCCTTGTCCTCTTCTTCCCGAGGTCGTGAGACACCGCTTCCTGGGAGGACAATTCCATGTCAGGTCGGTAGTTGACCCTTCGGAATTATGCATCGAAAACCGAGCCAGCACCTTATCAATATAAGATGCTTCGAGATGTTGCTGAGTCCGGTTTCGCGATCCCATGATTCGATCCCAAGTACATAACTCGTCATTCCAAATCTTTCATTTGAAACTTTTCGACTAGCCATTTCCTTTACGTCTGACAATAATCCTATATCATTCTAATGAGTAGATATCATTTACGTACGTTAATTCAAAAAGACTACTTTGTTTTCCTTGATGTACTTGTAGGCACAAGGTTCATCAACATTTTGCTCGAAACTGATTAGGGGCATTTAAAATAATATCAATCAAACTTTATACTAATCTTAATTCATTGTTATTCCCATAACAATAATCGATTAGGGACATTTAGAATAATTAATAATATTATTCAAGGACATTATATATAATAAACATGCAAATCATCATAATAATAAATTCTCATAAATAGTCAAAATAATATGTCCATACAAGTCAGCTTAGAGCACTATTAATAATTGAAGGATACAAATGATGCTAACTCGATTCTCCGATTCGATGAGATAAAATCCACGAGCGCTTATGTCTTTACTTTTGGGAGGTGGTGTTGTAGCTTGGAAATCATCTCTCATTGCTTCTTCTACCATGGAATCAGAGTTTATAGCTCTTGAATCTACGAGTAAAGAAGCTGAGTGGTTAAAGAACTTCCTATCAGGAATTCCTTTGGGAATGCAGCAAACACCTTCGGTGTCTATGCATTATGATTGCCAAGCAGCAATATCGATCGCAAAGAATAAAGCGTTTAATGGGAAAAATTACATATTCGTTTAAGACATGAGGTAGTGAAAACGCTTGTTGAAAGATGGAATCATTTCCATTGATTATGTAAAAAGTCAAGTGAATTTGGACGATCCTCCGACTAAGCCTGGGGAAGTAAATTAATTTGGAAACATCGAGCGGAATGGGACTTAAGCCAATACGAGATTAACAAAGTGATGGAAACCCAACCTCGTGGATTGAGATCCCATGAAGAAGGTTCATATGGGTAATAACAAGTCACTTGTTAATCTTGCTAGCACCAACAAAATGGTCCCTTTCAATGGTATGTGATTATGGTGCTAGAATGCATAATTTGAGAGGTTGATTAATATTCTTAATGATTTCATATCCCTTATGGGTGGTACATATAAATGCAAGATATTTGATGAAATCACCTTATATAAGTCCTGGGAGGGGCCGCCTCCTATGAAGTGGGGGCAAGAAGATTTCTAGAGCGCTTATGAATTAATCGTGCACGCGCATGGCCTAATCAAGCAAGACAACGACGTTGAACAAAGAAGAATCGTGGATGTGTGGGTGCCTACGACGCGTCCCCAATTTATGTTAAGAGTACTCGGTTCATGAGGCTTCATAAGCTTCTCACTCAAAGCCTATAAGTTAAACCTTATTCATCTATGTTTAGTTCATAGTTCATTGAACACCAAACTTAAGGCATTAACACCTTCTTCCATATTCCAAACAATATGTTTTAAATACAAAGTTTTTCTTTTCTTTTGAAAAATGTGGGGATTGTTGTAAACAATAGGTTTTTCAATAAAAAAAAACAAAAAGTCGGGTGGTCCCACATGGAACAAAGACAAGGTTTTTTTGAGTTTATATTAAAACCCATTTATGGCTTATACATGGATCGAGAAAAGGGGAGGCCTCGAAGCAAGACAAGGAATGGGCCAAAGCCCGAAGTCCAGCTGCAAATCACCTAAGTGGATTTGCACCCACCCCCCCTCCTCCCGCTTGTATAAACCTGGGACATCAGACACTCGAAATATACCCTAGCAGTTTCGGACTTGTTTAGGGTATATTATAAGCTAAATATGAATTTTCGGGAAATAAAACGAGAGACCCGAAATTAATAATAGAGTCAAGGGTAAATATGTAATTTACCACTTGAGGATATGAGAGGCATAAATCAATAAGATTATGTGTAATTATGGGATTTGAGGAAAGATGAGGGGCTAAATTAGAATATGTCATAAGTTGCTTTGCAAAAAGAAAGGAGTCTAAGGACCTAAATGCAAAAATGAGAAAAGTGTTTAAAAATGTAAAGGCCAAACATGGCCTTAACAAACCCATTCGATAAGACCAAAATCGGGCCCTATTTTTTGAAGAGAGAGAACCGTATAGAGAGGAAGAGAAGAGAGAAAGAGAGAAGAAGAAGAAGAGGAAGAGGAAGAGAAGAAGAGGAAGAGGAAGAGAAGAAGAAGAGAGGAGAAGAAGAGAAGCCAAGATCAAGCAAAAAGGTATGGAACTATGACTTTTAATATGGATCTATGGAATTTTAAGGCTTTGTATGGTTAATAGCTTGTCTCCAAAGCTAGGGTTTTGATAGAATTGCATCCTAACCTTGAATTTCTTGAAAATAGGGTTGGTAAAACTTCATACACAGACAAGATGCTTATGTAATCCTCTTTAAATTGGATTCACGGGTTAATTTGAGAATCGAGTTGTGGTTTAGAATAAACCCTAACTAAATCATCATATATTTAGGTCAGGTATAGTCTTAACCCATATTAGAATGTTTTGGGAGAAATTCATGGAAAAGTTTGGAAGAGAGATAAGTGATGAAATATAATTTGAGTATAAAAGAGTATTTCAAGATTTAATACGAAATGGCTTAAGTGTATAGAGAGTATAGAGAGTCAGATTGGTAGCAAAATATGGAAAAATGGGTGAAAAACACACATTCTGGGCATTTTTCGGTGACATGTACCGGTACACCTTGAACATGTACCGGTACATGTTAGGTTCTGGTCATTTTGGGCCAACATGTATAGGTACAGGTCAGGGGTGTACCGGTACATGTGATGCTCTGTTCCCTATTTCAACCAGTTATCGTATTTTAGCCATAACTTGCTCATTTCTTATCCGATTTGAGTAATTAAAGTGGCTAATTAAAATAGACTTCAAGGAAAACCAAACATATAGAAATAGCTACTCTAATTTGACTCTAAGTGGCCCAAAATTCACCAAAGTGGGATATGTAAGCTTACCTCGCTTCCGCTTTGAACATAGAGTAGTCCCTGCCTGTCAGATTCGAGTTTCTCGGCTGTCCGATTTGGGTGATTCCAGTCGAGAGAACCCTTCTTAGCACCTTAGCTTTAAAGGAGTACGAAGAACCAGTGTCAATTATGGAGACAAGACACTGGAAAAATGGGTATTTTAACAGTCCTTAGTGTAATATGGATAAAATGACTAGTTGGCATGAAAATGCCATAACTTGAGTTTGGATAATCCAATTGGAATGATTCCAATTTCTAAATAAAGTAGATTCATAGAGGAATAAGAATACATAGGTTTCATAATGTACAAGTATAGAAAGGTATAGGGATATGTCATAAGATATGATAGGTATAAGTCATAAGATATGATAAGATATGATAGAACACGCCATAAATACGATAGTCTAAAGTACACAAATGATAGGCACATATGCATATAAGATTAAAAGATATGAATATATGATAGACATACCAAAATGAATAAGAGGGAATATGCTAGGAACACATGATAGAAATGCGTAAATACTAAGAACGATAAAGATAAGTAAAAGATGACAAAGCACAGGAATGAGTACAAGTACACAAATGATAGGTATGAATATAAGCGTGTATGATAGGAATATACGAATAAGTAAAAGCATACATGATGGAAATATAGGAAGTCCTAGAATAGCTAAATCATGATAGAAACGTATAAAAGGGATATGAATAGATAATGATATATATACGAATATATGAACAAAAGAGTGCATAGATGCATTCATGATATATGATAGACAAAACTAAATGATAGAAAAAGATATGAATATATGTATTATGTAGGATATATGAGAACCATAATATGAAACTGTATGATATGAGAATGAATGGCGTAGTAAAGTAATGATAGTATATATTGCATAAGCAATTATGATAAATAATAGCTGGCTCATGTTAAGAGATATGCGTACGTAAAACGTAATAAAGCCGACATCATTCGCTAGAACCCGGTAGGGATAGATAAAGTACGCTTTATGTGGAAGACAGCTTGCCGCGAAGAAATACATAGACAGATATCGAGGCCCCGTTTTGGTCGATGACATAGATCCCGTTTGGATTAGGTGGCCCCGAAAGGGTCACCACAATAGATGCAATCACCGCCAGCCAAAGGATAGTACCTTCTGCACAGATAGTATTTAAATCACCGGCCTCGCACAAATGACAAGCACTCGTGCACACCTAGTTATTTCCGAATCCGCTTCTAAGGTAATTGCAGACATGAATATAAAAAGAAAAGGAAAAGTATACACAAAGTATATGATAGATAGAATATGAACGCATAAATTGTATATGACAAGAGGAAGATGAACTAAATTACATGACAAAATATGGGTACATGAAATCACATTGCTACTGAATGACAAACATGACGAGATTCCCTCTTAAATCTGTCGTGAATGTCAATTCTATAGTCAAAGTGAATCATAATGTTAAATGTGAAATCACATAGTTATTGAATGACAAACAGGACGAGGTTCCCTCTCGAATCTGTCGTGAATGTCAATTCTATAGTCAGAGTGAAAACGCAAATGCAAAGTATATGACAATACAAGATCGTATAAGAAAATATATGATAAAATATAAGAAATTATATATGTAATAGTACATAGAATGTAATAAATCATAGAACTGGAAAGATGAAAAAGACATAGACTGTAGACATGATATGTAACCCGATTAAAAGAATAGAACATTGAAAAAGACATATGACAAGCGTGAAAGATTAACACATAACAAGTATAGGAATAGGTAAACTATAGAAATAGGAATACAGAAAAATTATAGATAAAGGATATGCCAAAAACATAGAACAAGTAACGAGAAAAGATGGACATGAAATAGGAATATAAGATGATAAGGAATTAAAGTTATAAAAATATGTATAGATATATATATAAAATGCATATGTATAAGCTTGTGACAAGCCGCTATTGGTGGTTGTCCATGCTTATGTTCCCACTAAGCGTGAAAGTTTAGCACCTGCAGTTCAATCCGTAGGTACATGAGAAGAGGAAAGCAGAGTACAAGTCGATCCACATCGCTAGCCGAGGTCAACATCAATAGGGTCCATTGGAAGATTTTTGGTATAATGGTCGCTTTTTGTTTCTTTTTGCAAACAATGTAAATGTTGAACACTATTAAATATGGAACTTGTATATGTATTTTGTATCCTTTGCAACAGAATATAAAGCAAGTTTCATAGTCACAAGTTAGTGGTTATAGTTAATTGATAACAGAGCCCTAACTGGGGGCATCACAAATTAGTGAGCATCCCGGATCTGGTTCGGTCTCACCAACTGTCGACCTGAGAAGAGGTGTCACGTACATCTCTGGCTTTGTTCGAATTAATTTAATTTAAAGCCTGAATAAAAAAAAAACTCGAAGCTTTGAGCCTTAAAATCAAATTCGCTTTGAAGTCATAAATGGCAATAACAAAAGGTTTTCTTGAATCTAATAGTGCTTAAATATAAAACAATCATTTTGTATTTTGAATTCAAAGTCGAACTGGCTTTGCGGTATGTTATAATAGAATTATTTTATTAACTCCTATAGAATCCTCGTTTGCTTCAATTCATAACAATTTCTCGTTTCAATTCAAACTCGTTTATAATACCATTTAATTTTATTAAATGCTACAGTCAACTACTGTTGCCTATAAAATCAAATGTTAGCTTTGAAAAAAAGGAATCTTCTTCATCCTATTTTCCCCTACCAAGCATTCCCGCCTCTCCCCTCTCACTGCTCCCGATCCGCACTTCCTGCTTGAAGGACTGTTGGATCCTGGGGAAATAAATTCCTAAGGACAGTGTTATACACACCTCAGTCCTCGATTACGTTCTTAGATCACTGCATCTCCAGTTATTGTTTACAGGTACAGTTACTTGTTACACTACTGCTGCTCCACACCACTCGGCTGCTGCTGCTGCTCCACACCACAACCTGTTGCTGCTCCACACGGCGGCTGTTGTTCCACACGCATACAGCTTCTCTTCTCTACTGATCATCTTTGCTGCTGCTGCCCATCATCCTCGCTGCAACTGCCATCTACATCATTTTATCTGTTGTTGCTGGATTGATATTTATATAACAATCTTAGGAATTTATTTTAGATCCAACAAATTCTTCGTAACCGAGAGGTCTCGATCGTGAAACAAGCAAAGTGAGGAGAACTGGTACTGGTAGAGAGGAAAATAGGATGAAGATAATTTTTTCAAAGCTAACATTTGATTTTATAGCAACAAGAGTCGATCGTGAAGATTTAATAAAATTAATGGTATTATAGCAGGTTTGAATTCAAACAGAAATTGTTATGAATTCAAACACAAAATGGATTCTATAAGAGTTAATAAAATAATTCTATTATAACATGCACAAAATGGATTCTGACTTTGAATTCAAAATACAAAACGGTTGTTTTATATTTAAGCACTATTACTTTGATTCAAAGAAAAACCTTGCATGCGCCTGCCATTTCCTCTCTCTCTCTCTTATGACTTCAAACCGATTTGATCCAATCGACAGACCGACTTCAAGCTGACCCATTCCTTGTAAGACAAGGCCTCCCCTTTTCTCAATCCATGTATAAGCCCATAAATGGGTTTTAATATATAAACTCAAAAAAAACCTTGTCTTTGGTCCATGTGGGACACAACTTTTTGTTTTTGTTTTTATTGAAAAACCTATTGTTTACAACAAATCCATGTATCTTATTTGACTTACCCCATTACAAGCGACCAAGAACCCAATCCATGTGTTGTTTTGATATTATTTTTATATAATGGGGTTAAGTTGAACAAGCCACATGGACTTGGTCCAACTATTTCCATTTAAAATTGAGCAGGTAAGGATGTGACATGGAGCTTTGACATTAAGAAAAGATGATTTGATTAAAAGATCAGATAAGTGTATCTCCAACCGGGGTTCGGGGCTGACAACTGGCCAACTGCAAAATATTGCGGCCGATTAACCGATGTCCACGCCGATAAGTCCCATTCATAGGGGACTTCGTTTTTTATATTTTTCGCAAACATGCAATTTCATATTATTACATAAGAGTTTGATATACAACTCATTTACAAACAAAAATATATCAAAACAAATTATCCCAATATATTTTACAAACATAGTGTTCAAGGCCAAAATCCGGCCCTTCATACTCACAGCCTCGAAGGAACGTCGTCCCAGGTACCCGAAATGGGAATCTCACGACAGGGTGAGCAAACCCAATAGATATATCTCCTATAAGGGCTACTCCCACCTAAGTGCATGGTGCAATGCCGCTTACACAATCACACCAATGCCTACATGTCATGAATAAGATGCAATCACTCATGACCCAATCTCGAATCCTCGCTGATTCCCTCACATATGCATATGCTAAGTGTGAAAAACCGTCATGAGCGTTCCGTCCATGACCCTTTTTCCAAAACAAAATCTTTTTTTTTTTTTTTTTATGGATAGTCTCTGAGATATAGTGCGGATAGTCTTCGATCAGGACTTTGGTCAGCCTCCAAGAAGTATTGTGGACAATCTCCGATACATACTTTAGCTCGGGCCTCCAAGAAGTACCGTGATTAATCTCTCCAATACGACTTTGGTCGGGCCTCTCGAAGCACTGCGACGCTCCGAAAATCATTTGCATTCTTGATGTACCGCATCAAAACTCAAACACGCGTCTAGATGGCTTCCATGCACTCACACCCATATCATGATGCCCGCGGCATAAATGCAATGCAAGTGTCATTGCATGTCATTTCATGCTACATGTACGCTACGTGTCAAATGCAAAATATAAATCACACATTACATGTCAAGTGTCATATAATGCATATAATTATTTTCATTTTTATCCCACATATATCACATAATTTCACACATTAACATTTTATTCAATTTACGTAATAACACACCCCAATGCATTCCTAAATCTATAACCGACCATACTTCGCTCGAAAAATCTGGGACTTACCCGTAAATTCGATTTTATAAATATTACACAAAAATTCAACACTTCGCTCGCCATGTTATTCTCGAGCATTTGTGATACAATCCGGCTTCAAAACAGGTTCCGAAACCAGAATGCACCGCTCAACCGTTCTCGTGGATCTAGCCCACTGCTCAACCCATGGTTTGGCTGAGCACTTCATCTTATTAAATTCTAGACTCAACAAACTTTTCGTAGATTCCAAGAAAGCGCAAATCAGAGTTCGAACGGGAAAGTTATGGTCGTCTGAAGTTAGTGCTGCTAATTAGCAGGGGTGGTATAGAAATGCGGGCATACCCCCGTTTTCCATTCTACCCAGATTTGCTTAGTTCTGGGACGCCATGCTAGGCCTTGATGGTCTCGGGAACTCATATACTCGATCCATGACAGTCCCAATAACCAAAAAACATATCACAATGAAATAATTACCTCAAGTGGAGCGAAATCGCGCTTCCTACACTGGTTTCTAAGTGTGAAATGAACCGAAGTAGGAGGAAACCTACCTCTTGTAGAGCAATTCTAGGTTCTTCGTCGTCCGAGTCTGCTCACTGCGCGACACTCCTTCCTTTTCGTCTTTCCTTTCCCTTTCTTCCTTTTCTTTTTTTTCTCTCTTTTCCGCCACCGGTCCGTTTTTATAGACTGGACCAATCTGCATGGCATGCATGCATGCATGTCATGTGTCACCCACATGGCATGTGTGCATCATGCCATGTGTCATGCACATGGCATGCATGCATCATGCCATGTGTCACCCACCCATTCGGGTCTATTTTTTACTCGAAATTGTGGAATAATTTTGACAACCCTAATTTAACCTAAATTGAATAATTTGACAATCCCTAATTTAACGAATTCATCTTAGTAACTAGATTTAGTGATGAATCCAATCTGTTGTCCGTTTATTATTCGAGATCTAGAAAATTTATAGGTTTTCAACTCAGACAGAGCGCTGATTTATCATGGTTTATTTTTCAAGAAAAATTCGCATTTTTCTCGCTTTACATTCTTCCTCTCTACAAGAATTTCGCCCAAATTCACATGCACATATTGTGACGCCCATTTCGAGGGTCCGTGACAACCTGTCAACCTCGTGGAATATCTGTGATGTCGTAACCCGACACCACTTGAGGAAAATCGGCAGTCTCTTGTACGGAGCTCTAAATTCAAATACAAATATGTCTCAATCACATGGCAACCTGTTCCAATATTTTACAAAGACCACACTGGGTCCATATACAATTAAAATGAGTAAAAACGACCACGTGGGCCCATACATCAATACTAAAAAAATTACATCAACTATATGCCAATAGTTCAAGAGTTATTACAATACTCTTAACCAAAACATATATCAAAATTTAAAGTTTTAATACATGTTTTACAAAACGAATACCAAAGCCACAACCCGACTTTCTTCAAAAATGCAGTCTCTAGTGAGCGACGTCCTCCTGTACACTCCCTGTACCTAAAATAGTGATCCCTCGACAAGGTGAGCAATGCCCGCAGTTAATCACTTCCTACATGGGTTACTCCCACCCAAAGTGCACATGTCATGGCAACCAATCACACCTAGCAAATACATGATCTTACTTGAATGTCTACATGCCCAATCCCATGTCTCGAGTCCTCACCGACTCCCTCACACATGCCTAAGCCAAATGCGAGTAAAATTACACTTTTCAAAACAAAAGCTTTTTGTTCTCGAAAACTTCATTACCGAAGTTTCTGAACATATTAGACAACCCTCCGAGGCGAACTGCTGATAACCCTCCGAAACAATTCATGGGCCCCTCCGACGTGAATTGCTGGACACCTCCCCAACACAATTCCTCCGAAAATCTTCCGCCGAAATTCCTTTCACAAACATTTTTCCTTTTTATTTTCTTTCATGTCATGCACTCACTCCTAATATTCTAGGGTGCCCCAGTGCATATGGAATGCATTATGTCAATTCCAACAACTCATGCTAATATATAAAACATGTATATACTAACATAATTAACTCACATAAATCATGTTATTCAATTTGCAACCAATAACACCAAAATTAGCTCACATGGGCTAATTAACCAATCAAGTAATTCATTTTGAATCACTCAAAGCACACAAAAATCACACAACCAATCACGTGAACAGTGAAACCCTCAGGTCGGCACTGTTCACGACCACACTAGGGATCTTCTCACTCGGTTTAAAGATTTTTAGACTTAAAACATGACTAATTCAAGCCTCATAATATCTCTAACCATTCACATGGCTCTTAACCAAAGAATAACACAAGTAAAAGAAGACCCCTATAACACCCCGAAATATACCCTAATCGTTTTCGGCATATTTAGGGTATTTTGTAGGCATAATTTGAATTTTTCGTAATTTAAATGTGAAACATGGAAATTGAGAAACCCGAAAATTTTACAAGACACAAGGACAAATTTGTAATTTGTCAAAAAGGATATGGAAGTCATAATATAAGAAGAGGGTATGCTATTGTAGAAATAGCATAAATTTGATATGCAAATGGTTAAGAGTTGGAGGACCCTATTGCAATAAAAGGAAAAATTTAATATAAAAGAAGATGAGACCAAAAATATCTCATTTTTGGTCTCATATTGGAGAGCTCCAATGTGAAGGCCAAGGAGAGAAGAAGGGAGAAAGGAAGAGAAGAAGAAGAAAAAGAAGAAGAGAAGGAGAAATAAAGGTATGGAAACTAAGATTCGGCATGGATGTAAGGATTTCTATGATTTGGTATGGAAGTCTAGTTTGTATGGAATTAGTATGGTTTTGGGGTATGGAAACTAAGTAAGGATTTCTAGGATTTCTATGGTTTTCAAATCTGGGTTTGTTGGGAATATATCTTAACCCTATCATTATAAGCATGGAACTCTTAATTCTATGTTTTTGGTTTTTGAATGGTGGACTTTGTATTTAATCTAAACATCGAGGCTAATTACCTTTGGATGCGAGGATTTCTATGATTTTTGGTATGGATTCAAGTATGAAATTTGTCTAAAATGTATGGATACATGCTCGTCAGAGTGGATTCTTGTAGAAACCTAACCCTAACTTGGCATAGTTATGATGGTTGCTGGTTTTTAGACTAGTTTTGGGAAGGTTTTATGCCATGTCTTTGGCATGTTTGTGGCATGTTTTGTGGCCTAAATTGGGAAGATATTGTGGCCGGTGGACAAGGGCTATTCCGGGATGGTTCGGTCAAACTGCGTGTACCTGAGTCGCTAAGAGCTCACACCGTGCGTGGAAGCCACGCTATTGCTTGGTTGGGCCCAAATTTAACCCGGGTATAATTGCGTGGGCTTCCCACTCACCATGTGAGCCCCCCCGCATCCCTGGCACGGATGGTGTGGGCGTTTCCACGCAATTGCGTAGCCCCTGCACAATGACAAACCTCCAACTTCGGACGACCATAACTCCTTCGTCCGAACTCCGTTTTGGGTGTTCTTAGATTCTATGGAAAGCCCTTTGAGTCTAGAATCCATCCATATATAGCTTGATAAAATATTAAGCTTATAATAAGTCCGAAAATGACAAAAACCAGTGGCTACTGCTACTGCTACAAGTGCTGCAAGTTGTTGATTTCTTCATGGCTTGCAATTTGCATAACTCTTTCGTTAGGACTCCGTTTTGGGTGTTCTTGGATTCTATGGAAATCCCTTTGAGTCTAGAATCCATCCATATATAGATTGATACAATCTTGAGCTTATAATAAGTCCAAAATGAAAAACCAAGTGGCTATCGCTAATGGGTCAGTAAAGTTGCCGATTTCTTCATGGCTTGCAATTTGCATAACTCCTTCGTTGGGACTCATATGGGTAATCTCGATTCTATGGAAAGCTCATCGAGTCTAGAATCTAACCATATGCTATTTAATGGCATTTGGTGCCCACATCTTGTCTAGAAATTTAATTGTTGTACCAAGTGTACTAATCGCTTGGTGAAAGTTAATTGGAATACATGGTAAGAAAGGATAGAGATATGAACAAGAAATAGCAATATATGTATATTTGATATGTAAAGGAGTATAAATAAGAAAAGTACCTGCAGGTATCAAAGGAAGAGTCTCTATTTTGTACTCCTATGGGAGATAGGACAGTCTGATAAAGAACAAGAAAAACGCATAAGTATAGAATGTATAGTATAAATAAGTAAGATATGATAGTCCGATAAAGTACATGAAGATATAAGTTAACAAGATATAAGATGTTACAAGTAGATAACATGATATGAATATAAGAGTATATGATATGAATATATGATTGTCATACATAAACGAATAGATGGAACATGATAGGAACATATGAATGAGTAAAAGCATACATGATAGAAATATAGAAAATACATGAATAGCTAAATCATGATAGAAACGCATAAAGGATATGATGCATAAATGATATAAAGGGATATGAATAGAAAAAGATATATATGAATATATGAATACAAGAGTACATAGATGCATTTATGATATATGATAGGATTACATATATGATACGAAGACAAACTAAATGATGTAAAAAAAGAGGAACATATCGTATTGTAAAGAAATATGAGAACAACAATACGAAGTTAAGAAATATGTGAAGGTATTACAGACGAAATAAATAACATTGTATATCTCATCAGCATACATGATAACAATAGTTATTCATGTAGATGAGATATGTACAGAAAATGTAATAAAATGGATTGTCTAATAATGAACCTGGTGTAGGATAGATGGGCATGCCTATTAGTGGAAAAACAAGTCTGCAAAGATAATCGACTGGCCAATCTATTGGTTTCATTACGCCTTCGGGCCCTTTTTTTATAGATGGTCATTGTCTCAGACACGATAACAAATAAATTTTCAGTTCTTATAGACCACTGTTTATACAAAGGAGTAAGGTTCTTCTGGCCCTTATAGTTTCCTTTATCCACTTCTAAGGTTTATGTGCATGAAACATAAACAAATTATTTGAATACGACATGCGAAAAGACATGAGCATGATTCGGTAAGCATAGCACCGCTTATGCGATGACAAGTTCAGAATATGAGATTATAATGATCCGAACATGATATATGAAAATGTATAAGAATGTAAAATGATCTGAAAAGTTAATATGAATACAGTATATGGAAAGTACAAAGTACAGTACACAAAAAGTATATGAACAAGTACAGCACATGAAAGAGAAAGTAATATGAAAAGTATAACAAGAAAACAGTATATGAAAATAGTACATGAACAATACATGAAACACATGAATACGTGATATTTAAAACAAGACACGACTGACAAGAGATGATAATGCAAGACATGATAATAAGACATGAAAATAATATAACGAATGGTATAGTATATACCATGAAAGTAATATATGTATACCGAATATGACATACACAGACAGATATGTAATATGAACCATTAGAAAGATAATAGATCAAATAATAAGTACTAGAATAAGAAATAAATTATATGAAAGGTTATATGTCAAACGTCACATGATAGA